>JAFVLL020031662.1:0-37908 GCA_021397915.2 Tor tambroides
TAATGTTTGCATGGTCTTAAAATGTATGCGCATGTTGAAATACCCATGGTTTATCTTCGTACTTTTTGATACAATGTATTCTTTTTTGGTTTGATTTTTTAAATGACCTTTGATATGAATTAGAGCATTTGTTGAAATAAAAAATGAATTGTTGAAACATTTATAAATAAAGGAAACAGTATTGATATGTTGACAGCTCCATCCATGCATAAGAGCTGACACATCCTTTATTTGATTTCTGCTGTTGACTTGTTTGTTGCCTGATTTCTGTTCCATGGCCAGACTTTGAAATCTGCAGTTGTTTCTACTATAACATTTTTGTATGAAGCGAAGTCCTTGAATTAAAAAATGAACTCAAATAATAGAGATCTGTGGTTTATTGAATATAACTTGTCCTGATAACCAGCATGCAAATATATGATAATCATATCATATCATATTTATATGATAAAATATATGATACCTGCAGCAGCATAGAGTATTTTCTGTCTGATTGATGATGTTACAGATTGATCAAAGGATGAGACTGTACAGGAGTGGCAAGGTGAATCAGGGTTCCACCTGTCTGGAGGCTTAGTTGGATGTGATTGGCTAGTTCGTGTAGTGTGGGCGGACTTGGACGGAGATGACTGGGAAGCCTGCACTTGCGGAGCAAGACTTCTAGAAGTAGACTGATAACAGATATCACGCTCAATACTTATGTAAACTTTCCAACACCATAGACACATCAGCTTTTAGGCTATAATTTATATTCATGATCCCCCTCCGCCAGCATTTTCAGCATTTTACTACCATTTGAGTTTTAACTGGAGGAACACTGCTTTTCAAAGATGTGGTTCATTTTATCAGTGTGTGCAATGGTTAAAGCTTTCCATGCAGACTTCTCGGAAACAGGATCTGGTGTCCCGGACTCAGGTAAGAACAGAGCGGAAACACTTCACCTGCCGAAGCGCACGTGTAACGTTAGTGTAAACAAAACAATTAGCTTTCAGTTTAATATTATATAGTTTACGGTGTTTAATTCAAAAATAAATAAATAAAAAATTGAATCTAAAAGGGCTTTTACCTCACTACCTGAAACATTTTCTTAACAACCTAAAATTAACGTCCAAGTAATTAAGAAACTGTCTTTTATTAATTCGTGGTCATTTACGCGCATACAGCAAAATATGCTCTTATAATACTATCTATAGATAGTAATACAGTCAACTCTTGCATTGGTTGTGGCCATTTCTTATCATTGCAGTAACTCCTCAACTTTTTGCATGCTCTAGTGCTGTTGTGTTGTGTAGTATCCATATTATCCCGAGGTGGCGGTGTAGTAACGTATATAAATGTTGATATATTCTCTAATTTTACATTACCTTTTTGTCGTGTTATAAGCTTAATCACTTGGTATTAAAAGCTAAAACTATCACAGACTGTTTCAAGCCACTATAAACTCAAGTAATGTATTGTAAGTTTGTACACTCTGATGGTAAAGCTCATGGAATGGTTGTCCTGTCAACAGCTGTTGAACATATTTCTTAGTGAAAAGCCATATAACCACATTCAAGTTCTTTACATTTTTCCATAAATCTGTTCCACAGTCCTATACCACCATGTCACAATCTGTGCTTAAAAACGTCCATATGTGAAAGGAATCTGATTTGAGTTTTCTAATTGAGCTAATGTTACAACAGTTTCTCATGGGCCCTGTTTCAGCCACCTGTCCCGTTGAATGGCGTCTGTCTTCTCAGTGGTTGGAGAACATTGTGGATAATCTGGGGATTATTAGAGCGAGTCTGCAAAACTCATTATGTAATCAATGCAGTAACATGTTTTACAACTTTTAATAAGATGTGCCATTCATGAGTCTGTGTTCATTTATTTAGTGAATTTGTTGGTTTTCAATTCCTAGGCTCAATAGAGTCACAGCTCTATTGCCATCAACACCTGTAACATTTCCAAACTACTGAGTCGGATATATTAGATTTATACAGATACAGGGGATGTTCCTGTTTGTTTAAGCCCTAAATGACATCACTGAGTTCATTCTCTGTATTGTAGTTTTTGGAAAATGTTCTAGTTTTGCTGGAAATTCAGAGCACATCTTGCTTTTATTTGATCACGTGTACCACTTTGATCATGTCTAACTTTCAGAATGTGCAGATGTGGTTTTAAAAGCCCTGTCTGATCATGGTACAGTATCAGTGTCTATGGTATGAGAATAATGCATATTGTCATTTTAGAACTTCTTGGCAAGGACCTTCAACAGGAGGTCAATTACTGTTTGATCACAAAGAATGAATATTGAAAAGGGGACAAAAATAAAATGTCTTCAATTTGTCCAATATGTTAAAGGTAATTTGAACCAAAGCTGAAAAAGTTTAGCTGATGTTTCATCCCCTACTATGTTAAAATGAAAATGTAATGTGAAAAGTTTGGGAATTTGTTGGGCCCGTAGATTTATTTTATTTTATTTTATTTATACATTTATTTATTTTTAAAGAAGTTTCTTATGTCACCACAGCTGCACTTATTTGATCAAAAATACAATTAAAATAGTAATAATATTATGAAATATTCTGAAAAATAACTATTTTCTATTTCAGTATAATTAAAAATATAATTTATTCCTGTGATGGCAAAGCTGAATTTTCAGCAGCCATTACTCCAATCTTCAGTGTCACAAGATCTTTCAGAAATCATTCTAATATGCACATTTGTTGCTCAAGTGACATTTCTTATTTTTATCAATGTTGAAAACAGTTGTGCTGTTTAATACTTTTGTGGAAACTATGATATACTCATTTTTTACACGATTCTTTGAATAGAAAGTTCAAAAGAACAGCATTTATTTGAAATAGAAATCTTTTGTAGCCTTATTACTGTCACTTTTGATCAATTTAATGCATACTTGCTGAATAAAAGTAGGAATTTCCTAAAAAAAAAAAAAACTTTCTCCACGCAGTAGTGTATATGTGGATAGTTAATAGCTGACTAGATGACAAAAGATTGAACAATTGGGATTGATTAATCCTATACATAGACAAAAAAAGGACATACAGAATATTGTCCTGAACACGTTTTTTCTCAAATATCTAATACACCCTCAGCCAGTCTTAGCCAGTCATGTCTTTACTTCATCATTACAGTGAGAACATCAGCTGTATGCATGATGTCACAGTGTTAATAGATGGATTGGCTGTCAAATGCGAGGTTACAGTCTGTTTGCTCTGAACACAATCCCTTCTTTCTTCTCATTTTCTCATTTTGACTGTAAATCAAAGCTCTGCTGCGTCTGTCTCTGTGGCGACTTCAGACAGGCAGCTATAGTAGCAGAGATAATTAATGCTGTCCCTGATTGATTACCATGACTCTGGTGAGCAGCCAGGGTGAAACAAGCCCCTTAAACCTTACTGATTATTTGTCTGGAGGCCGTTGCATTACTGTACTGTAAGGCGAATGCAGGCTGGCTGGCTGGGCTACAGCCATGGAGACTAGACCTAATCTGGAGAGTGTTACTCTTATCACATAACATCAGTAGCCAATAAGTAGAGAGCTCAATCTGTGCCTTTGTTAAATGTGCTCATGATTTCAGTTAGCTATATGTTTTTAAAGTATATGAGAGAGATTGATGGATTTTATGACTGTAAATGCTAAGAAAAGCTTCCATTGTATGGAATCAAAGGTTCAGCTAGATTTAGAGCACTTTAAGTTGCTTTCCATAATGTCAAGGGAAATTATAATTTATCTTGACAAAAGAATAATTCACCCAAAAAAAGAATATTCTGTCGTCATTTACTCACCGTCATGCCGTTCCAAACCTGTATGACTTACTTTCTTCTGTGGAACAAAAAACGAGAAAATGAAGACCTCCTTTTTAATACCCAAGTAGTTATATTTAACCATGCTGATATGAAATGTCTTCAGTAAAGACAAGTCATTTTATGTGCCCTTACCTGTACACACAATGGGCTACCTTGTCCACACCAGTATTTCACAATAAACATTCTGTAACATAATATCTAAATCTTTAAGCTTCAGGTTGTATTTTTTAAATTAATTTCCTCCAGTGTCATTAAAAAATCTTAAATCAAGAGAACACTTATTTAGCACAGGATTGCAAAGTCATTGAGTGTGTGGGAATGAGCAGTAACCTTTGCAATTTCCTTTCCCATGAAAAGAGCGATTTCTCTAGATGTCCAGGATTGTGGGTAATGTAGTGCTTGTCTGGAAATCTTGAGTTATGGCTCATACAGAAGCATATACCATTGTTTAACAATGTCAGAGCTTATACTGTGAATTCAGACATACTGTTTTTAACAAACTATAGTTCAGATGCAGCCACAGACTTTGCAGTTGGGTCTAGGAGAGTGAAAATGTAATTGTACGCAGTGAAACGGAAGTAGCGAATTCCATACTGTGATATATATCCAAGTGTAGTGTATTATCAAAAATGAAAATAATGCAGGGTGGGAACTTAGTTCTATGCTTTAGTCGTTGACTGTATTTATTATCAAAATGAAAATAATGTAGAGTGGGAATGTAGTTCTATGCATTAGTCGTTGACTGTATTTATTGTTCATTGAGGCAATTCCTGCATAGGTCACTGGAGACTTTTCACTTCCAGTTCCAGTTATCTATATTTTATTTAGTTATTTATAATTATTATTTTTTCTTAAAAATTAAAAGGTAAAAACATATATGTGGATGAATTGTTCACAAAAGCTAAAAGTAGGGTGAATTTTCACTTCACGCTGTCTATAATCAGTAGTGTTAGGCATACTTTGATGCCTCACAGGTCAGTATTGTGCTGATAACTCATTTCATTAAGGTAGTTTAATATGTTACAGTTAGTGTTGTGATTTGGCGCCAGTGTCCCTCTTAATATAAGCATTAAACTGGTGTAGGTCCTGCTTATTTTTTTCCGTCCACTTACCATGGATTGGAATCCTGTGGGCGCCCCTGGACGTTTCTGACGCCAGTCATTCGTCTCTCAAAACACAGATTTGATTAGTGAGAAATTCACTCTTGAAACAACATTTGGCAGAATTTCAGTGTGCGGTTGATTTGTGGCTGGTGGACAGGAACAGGCCTGTTAACTCTGTAAGGAAAGTCAGAGTGGATAATGACGCTCTTTGGGTTTTCTTGGCACTGTCTTTCCTTTAGGGAAACCTTGAAGCCTTGTCTCCCATGCTGCATTGAGATTGCTCTATTACATTAATCCACTGAAACAGCTGTGCCTATCAGACCTGTCAAGTTAAGTGAAGTCTTTTTCATGTGATGTAACATACATTTTTAGTCTCTGTATATCATAGATTGAGATCATTTTGTTATGTCCTTTGAAAATTCATCATCACTTTTGTTGGATTGGTACTTGGGACAATCCATTTCTCTGAGCTGATCCGTTACCTGCTTTATAACTAAAGAGGCCAGGATCTGGCATCTTGTCATGGAACATTTTGAGATGTCAGTGCCATAGCTGACAGAAACCAAACACTCTCAACTAAAAGGAATGACATTTTCAGCTTTTTCTAACAATTCCAGTTGTTTTGTCACGGCATGTCTGGCAGTTGGAGAGTTATTTGCTTTTGCAATAAAAATAGCAAGAATGAGAGATGCGTGTCTAGAATGGCTTAGGGCAGCAGTTTTGTAAAGATGTAAGCCTTTATTTATTTACCTGTCATAAAATGTTGTATTATGTGACAAATATCGGAGAAATTACGTTTTGCTGCAAAATGGTTGGAATCTTTTGCAGCACTTTTAAGTACTGTGAAATTGTTATACAACATACTCATACAACAACCTGTTAAATGTAATCCTGGAGAATAATAATTAAAAGCTTGACCTCAACACTTTGAAAAGAATTTAAATAATAGTAAATAATAATTATTAATTTAGTTAATTATTAATTGATTTATTTCAGATATTATCATCATCATGATTGGAAATCTGATGCAAAATTATGGCACACTTTTTTTTTTAAATTAACATTTTAAACCTATCCAAATGAACCTAACCAAACAAACAAAGTGGCATGATACATGGAGAGCAGAGGAATAGGCCATGTGTATATAAAAGACAGAAGCATTATAACATACCATATCTCAAAATATTACTTAAAGGGGCATCAATGTTATCAAGATATTGGGTCCAGATATGATGAAAAGCTTCAGTTGGCAAATGAATAATGCTAAACAGATGCTTTTAAAACGCCTCTCTTTATGTTTAATATTGCCAAGGTCAACATAAAGGTTTCCATAAAAAATAGTTTGCATTTTATGCTTTTTAAATAATTCTTAGTCATTGCATCTTCAAACTATTATTCGGTAAATGAAAGCACATTACGTTTGCTGAATCTGTTTTGCTGTTGAAATTCTGTTCTTGTGAATTAGGCCAGAAAATACTATACTGTACAATGTACTGTACTATGAGCTTTTTCTAAAAAGCCCTTCAGTTCTTCACTTTTATCCTTTGCACTTTTATTCATTGTCAGGGTCGATGCATTGTTGAATTGAATCCAAAAAGATACCAATCCAAAAGGGGTGTGGGGTTGATGTTGGGCAAGTGGCCAGGAGTCTCTTTGATAAGCTGCTGTCTGTATACATCCTGTGTGTTCAGCACCCTGTATTCATTAGGAGCTGGAATGTGTACCTTACTACTGCACCACAACCTATAGAGAGCTGGAACCCTGTCCTTCATCACAGAATGTGCCTAGACTCACCTACAGCCAGAGCTGTCACCACTGCAGCACAGCAGACCTCTGGGGTTACTGGTCAAGGGGAACTTAATATGAGAGGACACTATTTCTTTTCTTATTTTATTATCATCCATGAACAGTTCCTGACGAAAGTCCTTAGTTCTTTTGTTATAGAAGTCAGTGGGTTTGTCTGTGCTGAGAGATGAATCAGATAGAAATTTGTTTAATTTAAAGGGATAATTAAACAAAACAAAACAAAACAAAGTTCTGTCATAATTTACTAACCCTTTTGCCTTTTTGAAATTTTTTTTTTTTTGGTCTATTCTTTGCACAAAGCTATTGTATCGCTTCAAAAAAGAAAATCATATGGGTTTTAAATGAAATAAGGTAATGTAGAAGAAGACAGAATATTCATTTTTCAATTTGAAATTTCCTTGACCATGGAATGTGTGAGTAGAGAATTCTGGAGAAATGGATTTTCTACGGTTTGACAAGACAAATACTGTGTAAGAGTGATAATGAGTTGTGAATTTGCTGCCTGATGTGAGTGAGGAATCTCACCTCGGCTTCCTGTGGTGCAACATCTTGAATTCTTTTCCATCCTGTGTGTTCTGACATGAATCACAGAGGATTTTGGGAAAGAAGCTGGGGCGATTTTAGTTATGCTAGATTTCCCAACCATCGCTATAACCAGTGTGTTTAGCTTGTATTCAGCTTTTGAATCCATAAAAGATAATGTTCCATTTGATAGGCTCTAATATATCATTAACATGTCTTTCCTGGTTTCATTGAGTTTGAGTCTTAAAATTTGTAGTGTCTCACTGTTTTATATGAAGCCAATAGTTTTTCATGTTTGACCATCATTTTCTCAGCAGAACATGGAAACATGAACTCATGAATTGTGAGAGCTGCCCTCAAAGTAGGTAGATATCGTGACGTGTTCGACAGCTTGATTAATTAATAGTTCAGAAATAAATGATTGTTTGGAAAAACTGAAAGGTGAACTCCTAAAATTGCTGTCATTATTCACAAAGGCAAACTGCCTGTGTGTGTAATGCCACCTGTGAAAATACTCATTGAACCCTCAGAGCTCAGACATGACCGTTTTTGGAAATTGCTCGTATTATTTCTACATTATTCTAGTTCTTAATTCTGACTCAAAATGTCATTGCAAATCTCACTTTGAGATTCACAGGAAACAGACATGTGAATTTATTATTTAATACCAGTTTTAACACAAATTGTGACTGTTTTACTGTTTTCCAGACAAAGAAGTTTTAATATTAAAAATGTCATTCCTGTGACATAATGCTATTGAACATAAGGTGGTACTGACATTTGTTGATCAAGTTAGTTTTAAGAGAGTTTATTTTCTAAAAGTCTGCTATGCTAAAGTGGCCATGGTCGAAGAAACTGCCACAGACAAACTGAGTGATGCTGTAAGCAATTAGAAAACTGAGGCAAAAACATTGCTCTGATTTAGGTACCCCAGAGGACTATAAATGTTATCAGCACGTAGAGCAGGATGGAAAAAAAGAACGATTTAATGCCTTTCAAAACATCCTGGAACTCTGTGAATGTTGATCATGGAGCCGTTCCTAATTCCTTAATGTGTTTCCTTCTTGGCTTAACAGGACAGAGCTCAGGTGTGTTTAGGGAACAATGTTTCACAGGCTTTAATGAGTCTTCCTCACTCTCCGTCTGCCACACGCCACATTACCAGACCCCATTAAATATTATGGGGGTCAGTTCATGTTTTTGAATGTTCCTGCTGTTGCTTTGCTAATTTGCTTTCATTCAGATGTACGTAGCCTATGATAAACAGCATTTCTGATTACATTTACACAAGAACATTTATTTGTCATCTCTGCTGAAAAGACTAAAAAGATTTTCTTTATGCAGGTCCAGACTGTTTTTTGTTGTTTAGTCTTGTTGATAAAGATGGTTGACGTGGAACATATTGGAATTTAAAGAAATTCCTGATACTTCTACAGTAAGGTTGCTGAACTTTTTCTCAATTAAGGGATACTTGTGGATTTTGATTACCCAAGGTCACCCTGTCATATTTAAATATTATTCCACCTTAAAGAGGGAAATGAAAAGTTCTTTAAGAGGATGGGATTTAGGTGAAGGCGACAGAATGCTTCTCTTTGAAAGGCTTTTTTTTCTGTAACCTACCACTGTGAGTTAAGGTGCTGTTACATTTACCGTTGTTCTGCAAATTTTTATGTCATTTCAAAGGGAATCCATGCGATCTGGAATTTTATATGAGGGTTTTTATATGAAGTTTTCTCTGCACAGGTTTCACAATGGCTTCAAGTTATACATACAGAGGCCTATTTTATAGAAATCCTCAATAGAGAAATCTTCTACTTTTATTACTTTCCTTCAGTTTGGGTGTCAGGCGGTGTCCCGTCTTCAGTCTTGTAAGGAAAGAGATAAGTAGCATCAGTCCTTCTCTGATTACACTTCACAGCACAATTGGAAGAAAGGAAACAGCTTAGGAAATGGAGTCTCATCCCTCTTTATTCCATAATTGCTACCGCAAGACTTTTGTTAAACGAACCGTCCATATAAATGAAACACAAACCGGCACAAGGGGGGCTAATTGGACATTAAATGGGAAATAAATGTAGCCAAACATCAGACCTGAATCTGGCTCCATGCAAGATGAATGGACTTTTGGAAATTACATACTGGCATTCAACATCCAGTTCCTGTAGAAACTACAGGGAGGTAATTGGAGAAGGAAGGGAAAAAAAATGGTAAAATAGTGCAGCTTTTTTTATTTATGTATTTATTGAACTTTAATGCAGCTGTAGTTAATTTCAGCAAGCCATATGAAAGTGACATTTTGATGCCTCATACAGTTTTGTTGTCATACAATGTGAAATATGAGAGTGATTCAGACTGCATGTTGTTTTTTTGTGTTTGTGTGCCACTTCTGGGGCTTTTTATTACACTTTAAATCAGTAAAGATTTTCCAGTTTTGTGGTGTCTCAAAGAAAACATTTTTGCATCTTCTCGTTGAATAATATCTATGTAATTTGTGAAATCTAAAATATATGTTGCATTTAATCTATTTAATTTATGGGATTTTAACTAACAGCATATGTAAGAAATTTGAGATGAATACTGTAATACAGTGATTGTACAAATGGTCATAAATACTTTAAAATTATATTTATATCTTTACAAAAATATTGCGAAAAGGCATGCCCCACGAATGTCACATTTCATCCTTTGTGTTATCAAAACACAACACTGATCTGTACTGTACATGGATATTAATGACTGTGTCTGATGAATGCTTGTTCAGCTGTGCTCTAGGAGAAGGCATGAGTACCCACTGACCCTTCACAGACTTGATCTTAGATCATTTTGTGGCTTTTCTAAACATTCTGAAAGCTGTGACATGGTTTGAGGTGAGTTAGATATAGATCAGCATTCAGGCAGTGAATACTTACGAAACACAATTACCACAAGCTAAGGTGGGAAAGGGAATGTCAGTTTTGCACATGGTCTCAAGGTGTTTGACCATTCCTCGCCTTTAACCTGCTGAAGTCACTCCATTTTCTTTGATAGTGATGCACTCTTCTGATCTGGCTCCACTCTAACCCCATAGGCATCATATTGAGCTGTTTAAAGTCTTGTGTTACAGCCATGTGGTCTGTATGTTATGGGACATTGCACATACCCCTTTGAAGCACTGCGAAACTTTGCGAAATTCATTTTGTTTATCAGTGTTTACATATAAGTTAACTAAAAAGTAAAGTTATAAACTACATTTTTTCATTATATCAGTACTATCGATTCATATTTTACAGTATAGGTTAGTTATGATACCAAACAGCTGTCCTCACAGCTTTCAGAATCAGATATTAATACTTTGATAGCATACCATTTTACAGTTTGATTACCTTTTAAGTACCATGGTGTTAAAATTGTAAAGGTATTGTCTTTTATGCTTTGTTGCTTCTAAATAAAATGCATCATCAGTGTACACTTAAGCTTTGCCATTATTATGAATATTTCCCATTGATCGTTCTATATTATTGTAATATTTAAAAAATCAGTGTCTATTTACACTAAGTGCAAATAGCCCGCCTTGATGGCAAAGGCTATTTACACTAACTCTGTCAACCAACATGTGGTTGGGCTAGTCAGCATTACAAAAGACGGTTAAATGTCGTCAGTTCCAGTGGCATAGATGGTAAACCGTGTATCGTACCCATTTTGACACGATCGACCCGAGCTCGAATCCGCCTTTTGGCGAACTTTTTTTTTTTCTCCCTTTTCAAATTTCAGATCACATCAGAAGAGCATTTATTTTCAATAAAAATGAAGCAAATAATCAAAAAGTTGAAAATAAAGTATCGGGTAGGGTTAGGGTAGGTGTAAGGAGGGCTTTATTGTCCCAATAAGGTGGCATCCATTTAATAATTTGAATTAAAAATAAAATTTAGACTCGTTATTATTGCATACTGTTTTATAGTGTACTACAATACTGAGGTGCAGATAATTGCCACTGTTTGCAATAAGTACCAGCAGAAAAATAGCAAAGAATAGCAAAAAAATAGCAGAAAATCCTGATATTTTAACATAGTGTAAATAGAATCTATAGCTATTTGCACTTAGTTTAAACAGCATCTATCACAAGGAAAATCTGCTATTTTCACTTAGTGTAAATAGCATCTAATTGCCATTTGCACTTAGTGCAAATAGCCTCTATCGCTATTTACACTCAGTGCAAATAGCCGCTGCCTTTAAAAATTGAATTCATAACATTATTTCTGCCATTATTTCCTGTGTAAATACATTTATGCTGCTTTTGTGCTGCACTAAAAATCCTTTGTAAAAGTCCCATTATACAATAGAATTTGTACATTTGAGGAACACTTAAAAATATCAGAATTTCTTCGCATTTGAAGCTATATCAAAATATGCATCTCCAAACAAACTGTGTGAGACCTTTTCTCAGCACTAACTCACTTTTCTGAGTCATTTACTGTCATTTATCTGAGGTCATTTTAGTGGATGTGCGGTATGAAGTCAGTTTTTGCAGGTGTAGCTCATCACATTTACTATGTTCCGCCAACATTGAGAACCAGCGTCCAAATGCTTTTTGTCTTAAGGTTGAATTATATATTGTTTGGTCATTTTAAATGTAACAAATCTTTTTTTGTGAAATGTGTTGGTTGAAAAGTGTGCTTGTGCTGTCTTTCTGTAAAATACAGGTCAGTTTATTTGATATTTTATCTAATGCAGTTCCATTTATACATCTTTTAAGGCATGTATTCTAGCTTAGTGTGCATGTGGTATGTAGAAAATAGTGGCATGTACACGCCTTTCATCAGGTTATCAGCGAGAGCTCATGTGTGACCGGAGTCTGCTGCTCGTGGTCATGCTGCTTGCAGGACAATGAGTGACGACTGATGCCTGAATGCAGTGAGCGTAAAAAGCCCTTTTCACCACAATGAATGAAACGAGATCGGCCACCGCTAAAGAGGAAATACTCTTAACTCAAATCTCTAATCCGGTTGTAAGGTCCATGTATCATGTCTTGAAGTCTGCCTTGTGAAAACAAATCATACAGTGCTTTGCTTTGCTTTGCCATATATGGCTTTTGGGGATTTGGGTTTATGTAGAGGTTAAATATACTGAGTTCTTCTTCTTTTTTCTTTTTTTTCCCAACATCCCTGTAAATGAGCTGTGTCATTTCTTTTTTTATTCTTCCTTTATTTCTTTTCGTCTCCTTGAATAGCAGGAACAACTGTGAGGCTGACGTCCAATGAAAATGGAAAGATTGCATCATAAAATTACCATCTTTCTTTCACAGTTAATGTGGGTTTTATTGTCTGTACATTAAAGACTCTTTTTTTGGTTTGGAAGGATGACCTTTCAATGGAAGGGGAAAATGAAGAAGTTGAGTCTTGTAGGGTTTACTTGGCCTTGTTGTGCAGGCAAGGGATGGAAAGTTAATCAACGGCTTGCTCTCTCCACCCTTGATGTCCTATGGGGATCAGATGGGGAAAAATGCAGCCCTCTGTGGGGATGCTTCACCCCAGAATCATCCATCAGTAATGGCCCTGACTGTGTTTGTGCACTATAGGGTAGGGTCATCTGTGGATAGTACTTGGAAGTTAGCCCTGGAGATTTGAATGGTTTGAGACTTGCCCGTTTTCCCATAATATATGCTGAAACAAGTCAGAAGGTGAATAAAGGGATGATGTAACATCTCGTTGTCCCACTATTCTTCCGTACTATATTTTTTTCACTAATAAATGCAGTATCATGCAAAGCATTAATGAAGTGTCACTTGATTTAAGTGATTTGTTTCTGTTCAGGTCACTTGCTGAGTTGCTAAATAGTTTTTTCCTTCTTTATAGAGGGGTTCAACACACATCTGAATCTTTTCACACAAAGAGTGGATTTACTTGAGCAGCTCTCAGGCTTAGTACCAACCAGCAGGAACGTGACCCTTTATGAGGAGGACCAGGGATGTCCAGTGCTGGACATTGGCCTGTATTCCACACTCACTATGCCCACCCAGGAAGCATTTGGATCAAGGTTTGACATTTATTTAATTATTATTATTATTATTATTATTATTATATTATTAATTAATTAATTTTTATTTTTTTGGCAATTTGCATTTTCTTCTACTTTTTCATTATATTTTTATTAAAAATGACCATACTTTTTCAAATTTACACTGTTGGTTAAATGTTTGGGGTTAAATATATATAATGAATACTTTCATTCAACAAGGGTGCATTAAATTGCAATCAAATGTTTTTGATCAAAATGATTTCTGAAGGATCATGCTGTGACTCTGAAGACTGGAGTAATGGCTGCTGAAAATTCTGCTTTGTCATCACACAAATATATTACATTTTAAAATATGTAATAGAAAACAATTATTTTAATTTGTAATAATTTTTCAGAGTTTTTAAATATTTTTATTGCATTTTTGATCAAATTAATGCAGCCTTGGTGAGCATTAGACGGTAGTTTTAAATGTATTTAAGTTCTCTCAATTTTAGTGAAATTGTTTCTTTGATATATATCTGTTTGTGTTCACAGCTTTGCAGATGAATTCAGTGTGCTGATTCAACTGCGGAGCTCACAAGAAGAGGACCGGAGTGTGTTGACTTTGCTGAACTTCTATAATCACATTTTACTCCAGATCCGTATAGGCCCACACAGCATCACCTTCATCACCACACAGCAGCGTGACTATGAGTACAAACACCGTTTACCACATGCCACTGAGCACTAAGCTTTGCCAATATTGAAATAATAGTGTATTTGAAACTCTGACTTCAGGTTTTCAGTGTCAGGACTGTCTGACTCGCAGTGGCACCGGATCTCAGTTGGGGTTGCGTTTGAATGGCTGGCTGTCTATGTGGACTGTGTGCTGGTGGAGAAAGTGAGCTGGATGTACCCATACATGGGCATCACTACAGATGGCCTGCTGATGGTGGGGGGAATCCTGGAGGGGTTTGAGACACCCTTTGAGGTATTCTTCATTTTTTATATGCAAGGAGGGCATGGAAAGACACATAACTATAGTCAGGGTCAAGAATCCATCATGTCTGGGCAATCAGCCTTTCCTAAAGTAATCAGTTAAACACTCTAAATGTGTCTTACTACAACACAGTGGTGTAGAAGAATGATTATTAAAGAAACTAGAGCTATCCTGCTAAAGTAGCACTAGCAATGCGTCATGGGAAACGTATGTATGGCTGCCAGACTAATTTGCGTTTCAGCTGTGAAAACCATCATCTCAGTGAGTTAAACTTAAAAATGAATGGTCACAGAACAGCATGCCAGCATGAGTTTCAATGGCACTGAATGCCTACAATGGGTTTTTATAATGGCGACTGTAGTATCAAGTTCACTATTCGTCCTAAATCAATGAGGCATACGAATGAATGTTTGACCAACACTCTTGTAAAATCAGTGCTCAGCTAATGGATTGTTATGTGGTTGATGTCACAGCTCAGATTTGTCTTTGACGTCTGTGTCTGTTTTCACAGGGAGGGCTGAGACAGATGACCTTCATAATGGGAGATGCAAGTGCTGCCAAGGATCACTGTGCTCTCCATCAGCACATGTGTGAACCTGTGAAGGAACACGGCTTTCTCAAGACAAAAAGTAGCACTGAGGTAGAGTTAAGGACTTTGTGTACTGTACTTGAAAGCAGTTATACAAATAGCAATATCTTTTTCAGTTGATGTGTAATCTTTTTAAAGTCCTACCCCAGTAAAAAAGTAATATATTTAAAATACATTTATTTCATACTAAGTATAGTTCAGATCTATTAATATATTTACTGACATATTGCTCGAGACTTACTGATATAAAAATTATAATTAAAATTTATTTGAAGTTTTACTTATGCACAATGCATATAATATTAATATTAAGCCTAAAATGTGTTTTAATGTCACTTTTGATGAGAATTGTATGATCTTTGAATAATATTGGTCTTCAAATGCAAGATATTTAGGCCCGGTTTCACAGACAGGGCTTAGACTAAGCCAGGATTAGGCCATGGTTCAATTAGGACATTCAAGTAATTTTTATAAACATGCTTAGAAAAAAAACATTACTGGTGTGCATCTTGAGACAAAACAAAGGCACTGATATATTTTAAGATCAGCCAGTGCAAGTTTCTTTCAGCTGAAACAGCTACGACTTACATTTTAGCCTGGGACTAGGCTTAAGCCTTGTCTGTGAAACCGGGGGTTAAAGTGTACCTAAAGCATACTTGCAATTGTTCCACTTTTGGACTTCAGCACTACTAGTACTTCTGCACAATTAAAGTGCATTAAGTACAAATTAGTTGTTCCACTTTAGCAGACTTCACGTATACCAGATTAGTATACTAAAAGTACAATTGCAGGGTATTTTTATTAAGTGCATAAATATGTAAATGTATTTGTATTATACTTAACATGAAATAAATGTATTTCAAATGCATTTTAGTATATTTATTTTTCACTATGCTAATCTTGTAAAATGACTTGTAAAATTACTAAGAGATTTTAAAATTATTTCATCAATGAAAAGAGACAAAAATGTATTTAATTCAATTTAAATTCAATTTTAATTCAAACATACTGTTAATGAAAATATGACGAGATAAAACAAGTTATTAACAATGCACTATCAATGTTTTTGAAAGAAAAAAAATCTAAAAAGAATTTGATTTTTAAATGCTCATATGGTCATTCAAATGTCAATCATAATCGATAATGTTAGAGAAATATTAAATGTTTGGTTTAAATTTGCACTTGTGCAAAATTGCAAAACTATAATTTTTTTTCTTAAATCAGATGACGTTGAAGTTTGAATAAAATTGACTAAAATTAATGAAAAAACTTTTTTAAAAATTAACTCCTATCCAAATATAACCATTAATAAAACATTTTGACTGAAAAATGTGGTTCTGTTGCTCTGTCATTGCTCTGAACACTTGGCTTAACCAATGATGTAAGTGTTTAGATGTTATTATTTTTTTGTAATTGATTTTTGTGATGCTATTGGCACAGAAATGACACACTTCACATTTAATGCTGTTAAAATCTTTCCACACTGAAAGTAATGTGTTCTATTGACATCTTGTTTGCCTCTATTCACCCTACAGAGCCCTTTGTCATCCTCAGCTGGATCAACAGCAGACAGACCTTTCTCATCAAATCCCTCTGCTGGCACAGACGAGACTGCCAGTATACATTCAGTTCCAGGTTTCCGGCCTGAACCCAGAAAATCACATGGTTCGGTAAGAGACAACAAGAAACATCCCAGCGTTAATTACAGACCCAAAAAGTCCGTTTACAAGCGATCTGTGTATGAATTACAGCATATAAGCTCAGATACAGCCACAGTGAGTAATTATGCAGCTATGAATGAACAAAGCCTGAGTACAATGTGGGGAGAATGATCCTCAGCTGGAGAAGAGAGCTGGGTGACTTTAGAGGTCAGGAAATTGAATAAATGGGAAAGAAAGGATCACTTGGACTTCTCATTTGTCCTCATAAAGCTGTTGCTGTATTTTTCTACATGGGGAGGGCGATGATAAATTATCATCATGGGAACTGTCTCGTTTCAGCACGGTGCTGTAACAGAGAGGAGCTGTGCTGAGACGGTTTGATAAACACCCCATCTGGGAGAGTAAGTCCGGGCAGCATGAGAGTTTGCTGGTATACTCCAGGAACGGCTCCAAAGCTTGCAAATCGCCTGGAAAGTCATTAGACACCTATATTGCTTTGCACTTCAAGTGAGCTCTGTGCACTGCAGGACATAGTTTTAGAAGTTCCCTGGGCTGATGTTTTACATATATTATGAACTGATTGTTAAAGACTGTACCTCACAAGCTTGTGTTTATTAATGCACCTACAGTATTTTGCTAGATGCTGTCTGCATAGTTGGCTGTGGGTGTAGCTTCATCCACAGCCCTCTGTTTGGTTGTTTCGTGGAAAACAGGGATGTACAATATATCATATGATTCAGTATGGTAAATCATATCATACAGCATTTTTAATTTATTGGTATCTGGCAGCATTGAATAGTTAACTTTAGTCAAAGCTGTTTATTTTCATGTACAAAGAACAATGCAAATCTCTGTTCTCAGAAAAAAAAATATTTTCCACAGACTATAGATAAGACCAGATGAGTCCTCTACACAGTCTGACTTTGCTGCAGTTGGAATTGAACTGCTAGTTTCGTCTGGCCAGAGGAGAACTGGCCCTCCAACTGAGCCTGGTTTCTCCCAAGGTTTTTTTTCTCCATTCTGTCACCAATGGAGTTTTGGTTCCTTGCTGCTGTCGCCTCTGGCTTGCTTAGTTGGGGGCACTTAATTTCCAGCGATATCGTCGACTTGATTGCACAGATACTATTTAAACTGAACTGAGCTGGACGATGACATCCCTGAATTCAATAATGAAATGCCTTTATCTGAAAATTGAGTGTTTAATCTTGTCATTTTATGTTATTGTCACACTATTTTCCTATTTAATTCTGTAAAGTGCTTTGACACAATCTGTATTGTTAAAAGCGCTATATAAATAAAGGTGACTTGACTTGACTATAGATAAGACAGAATACAATAGACAGTACTGGTATGTACAAAAATATACATACAGTATCTGCAGAGATTAAAAAAAAAATGAGACAAAAAAATTGATGTTATTACACATGCTCATTTCTATGGAGCCCCACACATGACATGTAGAAAAAAATAACGCATATTGTGGCCGCAACTTAAAGGGATAGTTCACCCAAAAATGAAAATTCTATCATTAATTACTCACCCTCATGTCGTTCCAAACCCGTAAGATCTTCCTTCATCTTCAGAACACAAATTATGATATTTTTGATGAAATCCGAGCGCTTTCTGACCCTGCATAGACAGCAACGCAACTACCAAGGCAATCAGTGGTTCAACCTTAATGTTATGAAGATAAAAGAATACTTTTTGTGTGCAAAGAAAACAAAAATAACTTTATTCAACAATTTCCTTTCCTTCTGTGTCCGTCTTCGACATGTCTATACAGGATCAGAAAGCTCTCCGATTTCATCAAAAATATCTTATTTAATGCCAGTGCATTCCTAATGGAACCCCTTTAATATGGGGTTGACTCAGAATGACAAATGTAAATAAAATCTAGGGTATTGAGAAGAGGAAATATTACATCTGTTAGTTTTCATTAAAATAGATGTTAATTGAAAAGATTTACACTTTATGTAGACATGAACATTTGTGCATAATCCTTGAGAATATTGAGATTAATAATCAGCATTCACTATTCTCTGAACACATTTTAAAGTGATCTGAAATACAGTATCTGTAGTGATTTTATTCTATTTCTGTCAGATTGAATTTCACTTCATTACGCCAGCATTTGGACCATGGCTGATGTCACAAAACATACCATAATGATCATCTCTTACTATGATTACAGTTGAAGCAAGTCTCCAAAAAGCAAGTGAAGCCAAGCTCATTTGGCCCTTTACAGCCTGTAATACAGGAAGTGAGATAACAACAGTTTTCTCTTATGGTTTCACACGAATGACACAAAGGTAACAGTTGTGTTATTTAGCAGTGAACAGCTTTAAGGTCAAAGATCAAGGCAAGCCTGTGTTGCGCATCTTCCCCCAAGAGGTGGCATTTTACATAGGGGAATTCCAGGACCGTCTCATCTATCAGAGATGGCGCAGAGCTCACCCCTGCATCTGGATATGGTTTCGTTTGAGGCGTAATTGAGGCGTAATTGAGGCTGCCCTTACATAATGTTGTCTGTTATCAGCTAACCCGAGTTAGGACAATACTGCCACACTCGACAAAATACCCTCCTCCAGGAAATGTTCTGAACTGTGCCAGATCTAATCTTAGATTTAGTTTTGTTTTAACTCTTGATCATTCATTTATGGAATAGTTCTGTTCTGTTCTGTTGTGCACATGTCTGCCAGTACAGCATGGAAATGTTTGTCTGTCATCCATTTATTCTGGCCTCATAAATTGTTAGACATGTAATTATGATCTTTGCACTGTAATTTAGTGCACCCTTCTGAAGCTAAAATAAGTCATAACGTAGATATAAACTTTGGTAAAGTGTGAAGTTTTATTTAATATTCAGCCTGGGATATTCTCATGGTTTCATAAACATGCATACAGTGGGGTCTAAAATTCCACATTAAAAGTCTGGAATCGTTAATATAATTTAAACCAAAAATCTTTCAGCTAATTCTGAGCTGTAAGATTTAGGTTTTGTTGTTGTTGTTTTAAATACATACCTAATATCCATAACCAATACATTAAAAAAAATCTTGTGGAAATAATGTAACATTTCAAATAATGCAATTTGTAATAAAATAATTGAAGTTAATGCTAAAAAGATTTTCCCTTTGGTCTCAGACTTATGAACCCCATGGTAGATACGTGAAAACTGAATATGTCAGATGAAAAGACCATCTCCCATCATTCCTTGTGGTTTCTGCTGCTTGATTAATTTGGCTATGTAGAAACCTCAGAGTCAGGGTCCCACAAGAAAGTCAGGCAAGAGAGTCTTCATCTGTGATTGATCTCCTTAAGTTACCTCTGTTACTATGGCAGCCATTACCACTAATCCTCACTGTTTTAATGACCTCGTGGTCACTCAGCATCCCACTGCTTTGATTCAGAAAACTGGAGGTCTGCTTAAAAACTTGCTTTGAATTAAACCAGCCTCATCAAGTTTATTTCTGGAACAAATTGTCATTTCTAATTGATGGTTCACCAGTGCTTTCATAAATCTGTCTCTTCTCTGCTGCTTTTGTGTGTATGTATGTATGTGTGTGTGTGTGTGTGTGTGTGTGTGTCAGTCTCAGCAGGCTTTAGTTGTCTCAGTGTGTTTTCTATTTGTCACGCTTCAGCAGTGATTGAGAAATCCTTTATGTTTATGTCATATCTAAAGTAGCTTCTAATTTGCTTACATTGTCTGATATGAAGTTTCCAAGCATGTGTCCTCTTTGTCTCTCTTATCTATCAAGATATTAGGCTCATGAAAGCAGCCCATATGACTCATGTACTTTATTCCAAGTCTTTTGAATCCAGTTACTATGCTTGAGGAAAAACAGAAATTTATCCATTGGCTATCTTCAGCTTTCAAATGTCATGTTCACATTATCACGGGTAATATAGCATGTCAAAGGTTTGACTTCAGTAACGCCAAACGTCATTGGTTCATGTGTCTCATAACCAATTTTCATATTCAGAATTTGCCAAATGAGATTTGCGAGCTGCAACAGAGGGTGTTTTAGCTTTCTGTTAGTCACAGAAGGAATATTGGAATATAATGCATGGGTCATATGGAGCAATTTTTTTGCTGTGTTTTTTTTTTTTTTTTTTTTTTTTTTAATTTTTGTACCTTTTTTCACCATTGACTTTTGTTGTATGGAAAACAGCAACAAGAACATTCTGCTAAACATTTCCTTTTGTGTTTCACGGAAGAGAGCAAGTCTTAAGGAAAGACATGGTGGTGAGTAAATGACGATAGAATTTTTATTCTTGGATGAAACTCTTTAAGTGCTCCCAACTTAAAAGATATTAGTTTCATCCCATTTTCTAAATTGAAGCCAATGTTACAAAGTACATAAGCTACCGTTCAAAAGTTTGGGTCAGAAGGATTTAAAAAAAAAAAAAAGAATACTTTTATTTAGCAAGGATGCATTAAATTGACAGTGACAGTTAAGACATTTGTAATGTTGCATGTGACATAGAAGACTGGAGTAATGCCATCACATTAAAATATATTAAAAGAGTAAACAGTTATTTAAATAAATGTAATCATATTTCACATTATTACTATTTTTTTATTGTATTTTTGATCAAATAAATGCAGCATGGGTGAAAATAAGGGATTTGTTTCATAATGAATGAAAAAGTTAATAAATAAATAAATAAATAAATATAAACAAATTTCACTGATCCCAGACGTTTGAACAGTTGTATATATGCTCTGTCACCCTCAAGATGACTTGATATCCCATTTTGTTCTGCAGGCATAATTCAAATAGGACACAAATAGGACAAGTGGCTGTTGCACGTTTTATTTGGGTGCTGTTCATCTTAATGGCTGCCTAAAGGCTTAGTTGGCTTGAGTGTGTGAACCCTGGGCACAGCTCCTGTGTCTGGGAGGTTCTCTCTCTGGGAGGGCACTTGGAGAAAGCGTGCACTGTCTGGGATCTTTAGCAGGGATACAGAGACTGTGGTGCAGTGTGTATCACCAGCAATCATGGTGTGCTGTGTCTGTATGGGATGTTACCTTGTACTAGATCTGCTCCTGCTTGGAATGCATGTGGAGGGCAAATGGAAAGCCATGGTAGGAAACAAATACATGTCCTTATTTGTTATTAGATGGTCAGATTTTGTTTGGATGCGTGTAAAACAACATGTAAATGATTTTTTTTTATATATATATATATACTAAAAGTTGTTTTATGATTTTTTTTTTATCTAATTATCTGCTTATTTATTCTAAAGGCAAAAAGTGCAAATGTATAATATCACATTGTATTGAGTTTAGACAGCTCTTGTATTAGCTGACGTGTAAACTTTCAGAAAGGTGAGTTTAGAGATCTTTGTCTAATCGTTCATAAATCACCAATGGAGACTTTCCCATGAACATGTTCACTTGCTGAACAGGGATAAACTGAAAGGGCAAATGGGCTAGAAACTGCAGTTTGAATGGAGGTTATGGAGATTGAAAGACACCAATAAAATTGGAGGTCAACAACATGTTAAGTAAGTGTTTTGGTCTAGATAATCTGACTGACCTGAGGACTGAGGTGCTGAGGTCATTGGTAGCCAAGTAAACTGAATACTGTCTAGTTGTCTTCTTTACCAGTTGCACCCTGGATTCCTTTCTGATGATCCACAAAAATGTTCCAGGTGATTTTCTTGATGGGAGTGTCAGATTTGCCCAGCTGGGTCCCTCAACAAATGACCTGCAAGGATTTCCCTCATACCTGTGTCTTAACCATGATTTATGGCATCTCTCTTCATTTTTCACTTTTGGGTCAGCCGTGATGAACACTGACAATATTCTGCCCAGGGCCTTGAGTTCCAAACTCTGACATTGTGTGTCATCATTTTCCAGTCTCTGTGAAACATTTGTTTATATCTCTAAACCTCCAGACTGAGTTAGTATTTATGACCTTCTCACTGGCAAATGCTTTATCTGATATTGATGTCTCAGTCGCTTTCAGGTTTAGATCTTTAGCATTATAGACTTTCAGTCTGATTCAGATTTATTGTCATGGTCAAGTACTGTACAAAGCCAATGAAACTGCTTCTATCCAGAAGTGCCATTGTTAGATAGGATATAAATGAATGATGGTAAACCACAAATGACAGTGTAGTGCAGATGGCCAATGGCCCCACAAAGTGTTTGAACACTTTTGGACTCATAAGTCATACTTGTAAATCTTTTAATTTAATTGCATGACGAATTTTAAAAACAAGTTACATCTGCAAACGAGGCTGAAGCTTTTCCCAGAACTAGCTTCACTTTTACAGTCATTTTTGTGACTGTTCAACAACTTGTCCCTGGGTCATTTTAGTAGATGTATGAAGTTACAGCAGTTCCCCTGGAGTTCACACAGATGTTGTAGTTCACACATGCCCAAAGGTGTATTTCATTGCAGTTTGACAACCAGGAAAAAAAACTTATCTTAATTTTAAACAATGTCTCTATAGTTTGAAATCTTGCAAACTTATTGTTGTAAAATGTTTTGCTTAACCCTTATGTTGTGTTCTGGTCATATTGATCCAGAGAGGATTTTTTTTTTTTTTCCTGAAAATGGTAGATAGTGTTATCACATTGGACAAAAACCTGCTGACTTGGCTCACACAGGGTATAACTACTTCCCAAAACCTTTCTGATAATTTTTGTACTTGGATTTTTTTTCCCCACCTTGTTACACTTGTGATGTTCCTGGTCAAAAATGACCAGCCTACAAAAATATCTTATAAATCTCTTGTTCCACTATATCACCAAATATTGGATTCAATCTTTTTGTCAACATGCTTTCTTTCAATTAGGTTTGGTTTTTCTATTTCTTTTAGGAAGTGATTGATCTTAGGCCTCATTGATCTAAGGTTATGCACTTATTTGTGGATAATTTTGTCAATAGTAAATACAAATGCACTGTTTATCACACTAGTGTGCTTTAATGTTTAAAAAAGGAAGTTTGTTTTAAAATGGTTTCAAAATGGCACACAGTCACAAAAATGATTTGCCTACAAAAATAGCTTATGAATCTATTGTTACACTATATTATCACCAAATATTGGATTCAATCTTTTTGTCAACTTGTTTTCTTTAAATTAGGATAGGATTTCTATTTATTTTTGAAACTGAATTCATTTCTGAACCCAAACTTTTGAACAATAGAGTATGTGTAAAATAGAGTAGCATTTTTGGTGTTTATTGTAGAAACTAGCAACTGAAACCTTTAACATGGAATATGCAGAGCATCTACTCACTTCCTCTCGAACATCCCACTGGCTGATCTTCTGGACAAAGTGTAATTGTGTCTTGTAGCATCTGGTTCTGCTCCAGCTTCTCTCACAGGAGTTGTTCCAGTGTTCGGTACAGTTCCAGCCAAAGATGTAACCTGTAGCACTGAGGAGGGTAAAACAGTTATTTGGGGAGCTGTGTCACCCTCGAGAGGATCAAGTGTCCCTCTCATCTGAGGCAGCCGCCTTACAGTGTTAAGTGCCTGACTGCTCTTTCTCTGTAGCTTATTGTTAGAGAAAGAGAGGAGGACAGTAGGATGGAGCCTCTAGGTCTCTGAGCTCAGAATCACGTGTAGGCTATTGCCTTATCGCAATTGATCATTTTTCTGCTTTGTGCAATATGCGCTTACTTTTTATGGTACCTGATTTGATGATCATCTGGCACTTGTTTACAGTTTAAACAGAAAATGCACAAACTCCATCCTGTCTGGATGCTTTTCTCCATAATTAGATGAATAACTGTTGCCTTTATAAATAAAAATGTACACACACATTTTTTTTTAAATGGAATTTGGTTTTCCACCTGCTTTCTCTGGACAGTAATAATGCAATCATTATATGCACCAGCTAAGCAGCACTGACTTTAGTGAATAGGGTGCAAACAGTTTGTGCTGAAAGGAATAACAATGAAATGATTTCAGTACCCTCAGTGCAACATTGTACCCAGTTAAACTGGATTGCAGATGGTTAATGAGTACGACATGTTTTTGTTCTGCAATATTTAATGGATTATCCCCTTAGCATTTTGTTAATGTGTCTTGTTTGCCATGCAAAAATTTCTTATTTTTGTTCTCTTCCAGAACTCCAGTGTGTCTTCTAAGAATGAAGATCTTCATAGTGAATGGGACATGTCGTCTTATCCGAACAGAACTTCAAAGCATTCGGTTCGTGGCTTTGTAGTGGTGGACGAGTCTAACCTTCTCACGTCTCCCGCCGTCAGCACACATAGCAGGTATAAGGACACCAGTGACAAAAAGATCCAGTCCACCACCTTCAAATCATCAGAGGAGAACTTCACTTCTCAAAAACTGAAAACAGATTTGGGTGAAGGCCGTCTTGAGCGGCTCCCTTTGAAGCCCTCTGGGGACATTGCTGACCTGGATTCTATTTTGAATGTGAAGACATCAGCTGGCCAAAAGGATCTGGTCAGGCCTACAGTCCATCCTGAGTTAAACCAGCTGACTGAAGAAGGTTTCTTACTTCCTTCAAAGAGCTTTGAAGTAGCTAAAAAGCCTTTGGTCAGTGTTCACTCAAAAAAAGGATTTGAATCACTTGTAGGCAGTGGACAAGCTGACTACAAGCACTCAAGCAAGAAAGGAGTTGCGTTTAAACATGGTGATGTTATATTAGGCATGGATGGAAGGAGGTACCGGCTCCTCCGTGGACCTCCAGGGCCTGTTGGGCCACCAGGGAGAACAGTGAGTTACCATAACTAAAGTCCTGATGAAATCACATGCTCTCCCATGATTTTCTTCCTGTAATATGTGCCAAATTGGAATCTGAATCCAAAAAGTTTATATGCATAGTATCATTTCGATATATGCCATTGAAAACATAAACTTAAGTATATTATAATGGTGAATTTCTTTTCAGAGGAGTAATGAATAGAAATAATTGTTCAAATGAATTAAATGAGTTAATTTAAGTTAAATTATTTTATAATTTTACTTGTATATTCTTAAAAAAAATCACTACTGAAGCCCTCTGAGGTCATTGGGACTGGGACACAGTTGCATTTGTATGAAATGATAGACGTTAAAATAGTGTCATTTTCAGTTGGGAGCAGACTGAAGGCACAGTCACATTAGTGAAATTTCATCAGCAAAAATGGTCCACTGTCAATAGTTTAGTGATGCACAAAGCACTGCTCACATAGAAGTCACTTTCAAACCAAGGTTCATTCCGTTGGTCAACAAGGCAAATTTGCATGAAAAACTTGAACCATATACAAAATCTGTGTGGGGAAAGGCTTCACCCTTCACCAATGGAATATTTTGTAGGAAATATGCAATTTGACCAATCAACATCAAGTATTCCAGTATGGAAAACTTCAGACTTTCAGTCTAAGGAAAAAAAATGCAGCTAATACAAGTAGGTACTATGTTGTAAGTGCAAGTTAAAAATATGTAATGTCTTTTGTGCTTTACGGTAGCTGTGCCCCCCTCCCCACCTCCTGTCTGTTGGAACTGAAAACTTGCCCACTTTTCAGACAAAACTGCCAGTGTTTGTTGTTTGAGCTAGAAACAGAATTTTGAACTCAAGTCACGTTAAATTGCTTGTCTGAACTAATTCTTAATCTCACTATGTATTCAAACTTATTTTGGTCAGTGGAAATGCGTCATTGCTGAAAGCTGAATGTTATGTAATCTTTTCATCTTTTAATAGAGTTTAGAAGAGCTTTTTTTTTTTTTTTAATATGCTTCACATCTATAACCAAACATTACTACATCTGCCCTTTTCTGAATGATAGCCTTTTCCAGTATGAAACCCAAATATAAATCTGTAGTGCTACTTTGCAGAAGGTTAGAGGTTTGGCAGCACTCTACAAATTGGCATGTCTAAGAGTGTCACATTACGTAACATACATAAGATTAAAAAGGACCTATAAATATTAATTGACTCAAGATTCAAAGTCTTCTGCTGTGTGGTGATTTCCATGCTTATATTTGAACATGGAAACCAGTCCTCTATAAACTAAGTATGATGGCTGATGACAGTAAACTCACGCTTTGCTGTGGTTAAATGCTTTTTGAAAATGCCAAGGTCCCATAAAGATACTTCATATGCCGGACCCTCAGTTTGAGATTGCTTTTGTTGTTTTCACAGGGGTGTGCAGGGAAAAAGGGCTATATTGGATACAAGGGTGATAAGGTGAGGAATTTACATTTCATACAACTCATTATAGTGTTCAGTGAGGATGGCATCACACTGATTTTTACCTGTATCTCGTACCAGGGTTCTCAAGGAGACCAAGGAGCAGATGGGCCAAGAGGCATACCAGGACCTCCAGGTCCACCAGGACTCCCAGTCCTCTACCTTTGGAGGAACACAGAGGAGGATTGGGCTGCATTTAGGGTAGGCCTTAATATGCCATATTTTGGAGGGTCTTTTAACTGGAGAATTTCTTATAGGTTAGGCTTCACTGTTTGTAGTCTGACTAGCCACAGAAATCATGTACCACAGTTTAAATGAGCTAAGTCGGCATAAATTAGATAAATTTAGCTAAATTAGATGATCGTCCTGCCCATCCCTATACCAAACGTGACTATACTGCAGTGAGCCACCGCCCTGTGTCTCTCAAACTGCTGGATGACAAAGTCTTTCTATGTTCCTGCCAGACCTTGTATTCGATCTATTTGTGACTCTCTTATTTTTGAGCATATATTTAAGTATAATTGTAAAACCTCAGGTTTGACCTCCCTGTAGATTCTGAACTCATAACTCAAAACAGTTGTGAATATCTGCTTATTATGATTGTGCAGCTGCAACTTGGCATTATTTAATGTTTTTTTTTTTTTTTGTGGAGAATATCCAAATGTTGTTTTTCATCATCATTTGGCAGAATCCTTAAAGATGATGGATGAGTTTAGTCCTCCAAAGAGGAGTCATGTGTGTATATTGAGCCATGGGTGGTAGGTGAGGGAGTTGTACCTTTCTTAAAGAGTGAGACTTTACAGTATGTACATTCAAAGACCATGTTTTGTGATTTATATTAGGGTTTTCTGTGCTGCCCCCCAAGTTTCATGTTTCACAATTTGAAGTACCTTCACTTGAGGGATAATTTGATTTAGATTTGATTTGATTATTTATATGAAAAAGTCATTGCTGTATTTTATTTTAGCCCAGTTCATTGTGGAAGTTATTTAAATGCTTCAATATGGAAGGTCAGATTTCGTATGGTGTAATGTATAATTTGGCTATTACTTAGGAAAGTGAAGTCAATTTATTTTGTACATATTTTTGGCAAAAATTATTAGCAAATTTCTATGTAAATCTTCACTGCATGATGTCATTTTTGATTAAATAAATGTTTAAATATAGCTTTTTTCACTATGATCAATGATTAAAAGGCTTAGGAATAGCCTTACCATCCGTTTCATTTCTGATTTATATAATTTGTCCCATTGCATATGTCTTGTTTAGATGTATGTGGCTGAATGGGACTGATTCTCTGTGTATTCAGTGGTGATTAGGGATGATTTGTCATTGAAATATTGTAAACTGAACCCTTACCAACATTGTTTGTGCTGATGGTGCTTTGCTGTTTACCCAGGTTGCATTCTGTATAATGGTTGCAGTGTTGTGAGGAGGTTTTGACAGATGTTTAGATCCCTCTGTTTCAGTGGGACATGAGGAAGGCAAGTGCACTGGGAGGTCCGATTCCCCAACTTCTCTTAAACTCACCTTCACTGGACCAGCAGTGAGCCGAACTCTGCCCTGTTGCCAAATTGAGCATGTGCCAAGACAAATGTTGTATAAAGCGGAGGCGGACTGGGTGATTTAATACGAGCGTGACAGAGACTGTGTGTCTATGTGGGTTTGAGGCCTCAGCTTTTCCAGGCCACACTGCAGAGACAGCGTACACTGTCTCTTAGTTCTTCTCCTCTATTTGAACAGGAGACATGCCTTTCAACACTCGCTAGTTTGTGTTTCTTATAGAGATGAATTGAAACATACAGGCATTAAGTGTTACAAGAGTTTAGATTGAGGATTTGTTGTTGAGCACTTTTTTCCCTCTTAACAGCAGTCAGGTACAGAGCTTACCATCATCTCTCGTATGCTGTCTGAATTGTATTTATGCATTCATGCATATGCTGGGTCTGAAACCATTTGTTTGTTTGCTCATTTAATATTCATTACAGGGTGAATGCCACATGTGGGAGTAAAGGAGTCAATTCAGATGGCCTAAACAGACACAAAACAATAAAATAAATACATTTTAAAATGTATGTTTTTGAAATAAATATAAGCATTGTTTTGGTATTGTTTATTATTTTCTTTTGTACTATTACAGTATTTATTATTATTTTTGAATTAACTTTTTTTTGTATTTTCAGTGTTCATTTTAATTTTAGTAATTTTGTTATATGCATGTCATTTTTTTATTTCTATTTAGTTTTCATTTATTTTAATTTAACGTTTAGTGATTTTAGTATTTCGACTTAAAAGTACTTCAACTTAAAAGCTGAAATTTTATTTCAGTTACAGTAGCTTGCAAGGCAACATTTCTAATTTTGTATATTTATTTATTTTATTTATTTTTATTTTTTATTTTTTTGTAGAGGACATCTTATTACCAGTTGCTGGCAGCTGGATGGCCAGTAAGTATTTGAAATTAGAATAAATTAGCAAAACGTCATTATAATATATGCATGTGGTCACTCTCACTAAACTCTTTCCCGCTGATGTCCTTCAGAGACAGACAGGAAACCCTGGACCAATGGGTGAGATGGGGAGACCTGGTTTACCTGTGAGTACACATACAAACACACGGAATACCTTTAATGACTGAATTGTTACAGAACCTGTGTTGCAGAGTATGAAAGAATTTTACAATGACCACCAACTATATTTAAAGGGAAAGGGGAAAGGGAAGTGGTGTGTGGCCAAGTATGGTGACCTATACTCGGAATTTGTCCTCTGCATTTAACCCATCCAAGTGCATGCACACAGTAGTGAACACACACCCGGAGCAGTGGGCAGCCAATGCTGCGGCGCCCGGGGAGCAGTTGGGGGTTCGGTGCCTTGCTCAAGGGTCTCACCTCAGTCGTGGTATTGAGGGTGGAGAGAGTGCTGGTTATTCATTCCCCCCACCTACAATCCCTGCCGGACCTAAGACTCGAACCCACAACCTTCGGGTTACAAGTCCAACTCTCTGGGTCAGTCGTGGCCTAATGGATAGAGAGTTGGACCTTTCCCTCTCTATCCATTAGGCCACGACTGCCCTTTGATACTATATTGGGTTTTTGACTAGTACGGTTTACCATAATATGACGAATGATGAAATGGTTACAAACAGATTAGATTTGAGTGTCCTTCTGTTCAGCATGTTGGTATATACAGTACTGTGCTTAATTGTTTTATTTCTGAAGGGGTTTCCTGGGGACCCAGGTCAGACAGGATCACCTGGCCGAAGAGGCGAAATGGTACTTATTCTTTACAATACATCTATTTTTGTATGTGTGTGTCAGTGTGTCCATAATAACAATTAGAGTTCAATGGTATCTTCAACAACAGTTAAATATTACTATAAGGTACACTACTGTTCAAAAGTCTGGGGTCAATACGATTTTTTAAAAATATTTTTTGAAAGAAGTTTCTTATGCAAACCAAGGCTACATTTATTTGATGAAAAAATGCTGCAAAAAGAGTAATATTATAAAATACTATTGTTATTTAAAATAACAGTTTTCTATTAAATATATTAAAATCTTGTGATGGCAAAGCTGTTTTTTTAGCATCCATTACTCCAGTCACATGATCCTTCAGAAAACATTCTAATATATTGATGTGTGCTGAAGTAATATTTCTTATTATTAATTTTCATAACAGTTGTGCTGCTTAATTTTTGTGGAAACCATGATACTTTTTTCTTTTTCAAAATTATTTGATTAATAGAAAGTTTAAAAGCACAGCATTTTTGACAATGTAAAAGTATTTACTTTTGATCAGTTTAATGCGTCTTTGATGAATAAAAGGGTAACACTTTATTGTAAGGTGTCCTTGTTACATATGTTATATCTACTTACTATTATAATAACAATTAATTATGCATAATTACATGCAAGTAACCTTAATCCTAACCCTATCCATAGAGTAAGTACATGTAGTTAATTAATATTAGTCAGTAGTACTTAAATGTATAATTACACTGTAACAAGGACACCTTAAAATAAAGTGTAACCAATAAAAGTATTTATTTCTTATTTCTTTCAAAAGACAATCTTACTGATACTGACCCCAAACCTTTAAACACTGGTGCAGATTTATGCAAAGTGTCTACAGGATTTAGTCACAAACAAGCATTTTATAATAGGGTGGCATTGGACCAAAGGGTGTTCGAGGCCGAGCAGGGATTCAAGGAAGAGATGGAGAGAAAGGTCTGGATGGGGTGACAGGATCTCCAGGGGTTCCTGGCCTACAGGTGAGACTAATGGGATGTCCACAGCAGCTTTTGTAGTAGTTCTATAAGTACAAGTTCGGACACTAGTGTGAATATGGTCACGTTTTTTTTTATTCTATAAAGCTATGAATTGTAGCTGTGGAATATATGAACTTAAATTGCAGAAAACCATATGTTGTATGTTTCTGGTTGTGGCTCAAGGGTCCTCGTGGTTACAAAGGTGACACAGCGCCCCCCGGTGAGAAAGGAGATGAGGTACAGTATGAGGCCATGTAATTTTCTGAAATGCACTACCCTGAAATTGCCTCATACAGGATTATAATATACTTATGTACATAAAGCAGTTTTCTGCCTCCATGAGCAGGGGTTTCCTGGTGCTCCTGGCCTCAGAGGAGACAAAGGACAGACTGGCCAGAAGGTAAGGAAAGTATTTATAATGCATTTAATTTGTGTGTACTTTATATATGTAGAAATTCAACACACATACTGCTCCCTAGTGGATCAGGAGAGTATTATTTTCTCTAGTTGTAATGTAGATCTTGACAAATGGTTATGCCTTTGTCATTTTTTTGGAATATTTATAGGGCTCAAAAGGAGAAACTGGGTTTACTGGAGTTTCTGGTCCTCCAGTGAGTAAATCACTTCATATTCTTGAAATGCTAGTTTGAAACATTATTACTAGTAACTGATATTAGTATCCTTTAGATATATTTCTTATACTGAAGTAAATATTATGCATGGATGATTCTTTATCTTTTCTTTTTTTTTAAGGGACCAGTTGGTTTACAAGGTGTTCAAGGGATTCCTGGGCCACCTGGTCCTAAGGTGATTAATTTAATTCACAATTAATTTTTACATATTTTTACAGTATAAAGAATTTTGTTTTCATAGGGGGATCCAGGAAATGATGGAAAACGTGGTCCTCCAGGGACAGTGGTGAGTCATAAATAATCTCATTTTTTAATAACAATCATCACTATCCCCAATTCAGTTTTCCCAAAAAAGGAGTTTCGTTTTGGTTATAATGAATATCCATTTTATAATTTTTTTACTTAGATGAAACATAGTTTGAAGAACTTTCTTTTTTCAAGTTTTCACAAGCATGCTTAACAGAGAAATCACCCTTATCTAGGTATTTATGGATACTGCCAAATAATGCTCAGTTATGTGTTTGTGTCTTGCCAGGGAGCACCAGGTGCTACAGGATTGGTTGGTGCACAAGGTGTTAATGGCTCAGAAGTAAGTGATTGACACTTGCTTACTGAAACTGTAGTGCAATTTCATTGCTTAAAGGAATAGACTACCCAAAAATGAAAATTCTGTTATCATTTGTGCACCCTCATGTTGTTCAAAACTCATATGACTTTCTACTGTGTAACGTAAAAGAAGATGTTTTGAAGACTGTTTGTAGCCAAACCGTTTTGGTTCCCATTGACTTCCACTGTATTTCTTCCCCATACAAATGGAGGCAATGGGAACCAATGTTGGTTTTGTTAAACGTTCTTTAAAATATTTTCCCTTATTTTTAACAGAAGAAAGAAAGTCATGTGGGTTAGGAAACAACAAGAGGATAAGTAAATTATCAAAGAAAAGCTTGACTTTTGCTGTTACAGGGGGACGTTGGACCTGCTGGCCCTGTGGGGCGGAAAGGCCCTCAGGTATACAACATTATTTTGTGCGATTGCTGCATGAAATCTGTTCTTAGAGGATGCTCAGAGGCTGAAATAATGTAAAACCTGTCCTGATTGTTCCTCTTAGGGGCCTAGAGGGATCGAGGGAGATAGAGGCCCACCTGGTGATCCAGGATCACAGGTAAATTTCGTCATGTAGGCTAGCAATGCACATATTTCTACTCTCAATGAAGTAGAAAATCACATACAAATATGGGTCTGTTGTGAAATTCAATCAAGAGTAAGCTTTGTCATGGATGTTTTTTTCCACAGGGACTTCAAGGTCAGGCTGGTCCACAGGGTCTCAAAGGTGACATAGTAAGTTTTAAAACTTTTCCTGCATACATGTAGAATATGTACGATTACATGTTATGTGTTTATGAAATGGATGCCCTAGATGTTTTTGTTCGTGGTCAGGGGCCAGAGGGTCCAGCAGGTAACAGAGGGCTACAAGGCATTGAAGGGCCCATGGTGAGTCTGTTTGTCAATATATATACTACATGTAATCTAGAGGATTATAAACCTACACAGCAGACCTTCAGCAACCAATATAACACATTTTATGCACTGAATACATTGTATCTCTGATTAACATACAAGATATGTACATTTGGATTGATGATAACTGATAATTCAGTTAGGAGTCAACAATAACTTTTCATTCATTCATTCATTCATTCATTTAGGGTACAACTGGAGATTCAGGTCCAAAAGGCTTTCCAGGTGTCACAGTAAGATATCTGATTCAAATCTCACCGTATGTTTATTTGACATTTTAGAAGATATTTGTAAATTTATGTCCTTTAACATGTATTACCTCAATAATTAATGCCTCTAATTCAGGGCAATAGGGGACCAGATGGAGAAAAGGGTGACAGAGGACCCAAGGGGGAAAAAGTAATCACCAGCACACAATGCATTCAACACAATTCATTCAAAAATGATAAAACTTTAAATGCATAATTGGAGGATTCAGGAAATTACCTATTTATGATTATACTGTATGTTTTTAGGGACCAAAAGGAGCATTAGGGATCATGGGTCCACAGGGTGAGAGGGGCCTGTCAGGCCTTCCCGGTTTACCTGGTGTCAAAGGTCAGCCAGGTGCTCCAGGTATCCAGGTATACAGTTGCACAGAAGATTCCCTATAACATGCCTTACTTCATATTCTTTATATGCGTTACAGGCATTATCTTTAGCAATTAAGGTTCAAAATAAGATTTTTTTTTGGCAAAATACATTTGTTTTTCTGTCACACTTTTTCTCCACAGGGTATAGATGGTGAAGTGGGTCCTCAGGGAACACTTGGAAAAGAGGGTCAAAAGGTCAGACTGCTTTATGACTTTCAGGTGGAACCATCACACCAAAAGCATTCTTGTAGCTCACTATTTTACATCAATCCAACTGTGATTGCTCATCTTAAAACACAGTGCTACCCAAAGGCCCTTTCATTGTGTTCTACTAATATATGCACCTAAATCAGTAACATCCCTTCCTTTTTCTTTTTTTTGGAAACGAAGGGCAGTAGGGGTGAACCTGGTGATAATGGAAGAACAGGACTCAGAGGATCCAGAGTAAATTTGATATTTCTTTCATATAAAAGTCTGAAAAATCCTGAGACCACCAGTGAAAATGCATCTACTTGCAAATACATCTAAAATCCATCTATCATTTAAAAACTATATTACCATAATAACAATTTAAGGAAATAGTCATTAATGGAAAAATTCACATTAATTTGAGAAATGTTAATTAATTAAATTTCCAGTTTTAAATTAGATTTTAAATCCTTAGATTGTTGATTGTGGTCTCAAATTAATCCATATGTTTTGTTTCATGAATAAGCTAGATATTGAACTTGATGTATTATGAATAAATGAAATGTAAGTGGTCCTGTATCGTTTGATCCCATTCACCCATGTTATTTCTATATGCTCAGGGTCGAGCAGGCCAACATGGTCCCCCTGGCATACCTGGAATAGTGGTAGGGGACTTGAATTTGAATAAACTGAATCAAGATTTGCTTGGTTTACGTTTTATTGAATTGATCATATTTACTTAGCTATTTTTGCAGGGTTTACGAGGTCTAGTTGGTGCTGAGGGACCAGAAGGAAAGCCTGGTACACAGGTTCCCATTTCATACATTTAATATCAAGTTTTTTTTTTCTTTTAAATATCAGTCATAGTGCTTTATCATATATGAATATTTGCATTACCATTACACTAAAGAAAGAAATCAAAATGTGTTGACTTTATGTATCTGTCTTGCAGGGTGTTTCTGGCTCTGTTGGAAGCTCAGGGGATAAAGGACCTGATGTATGTTTCATCAACCAAAATATTCTATTATATATATTAGTCAGTCGAGAGCAGACTGCTGCTCTAATAAAAACTTGTTGTAAAGACTGGTCAGTAATGATAGCAGATGGTTCTTTAAAAGAGCCATTACCAACATTAGACCTTAGAAGAAGGTTGAATACAGGCATGTCAAGGTCAGAAAGATCAGAGACTATTAAACTTAACAAGGTCTTAAACATCCTCTTGGGTTCGTCCTTCTGTCATGGAGGAATGATCTCTGTTTCAGCATGACAGCAAGAGCCTGAAACGTGTTTTGTAAGTCAGATATGGTGTTAAACTGGTAGACCGAATCATATATCTATATCTTGTATCTCTTTTATGTCTTTGTATACCTTCATAAATTAAATTGCCGGCATAATTTTAGTGAGACTTTTAACTGAAAAATTAGAATGAATTTCAGAATGTCCTGGCATTTATTTTGTCTCTTGTTTTGCTTTATTGACAGCAGCACATGAACTGCATGAACAAGTGTCATATCATAAATCTTCTGTAATATTTGTCATCTAAAGGGTCTGAAGGGCATGATTGGAGAACCAGGAAAACAAGGCCCTCCAGGCTCACAGGTGAGCATAACTGATTGCAAGGACTGTTAAAAATTACATTTTTACATCGTAGTCAAACTTTGAAAACAAAAAGTAAAATAGTTTCATTTTTCTTACCATCACAGAATTTAAAATACAAAGCCATTCTTGCTTTTGTTCACTAACATCTACTGAAAATACAACTGTTCATTACCATTTCACGGTTTCTCCTCTCATTAGGGTCCACCTGGACAACCAGGCCAAGATGGCACCCAAGGTCCTCCTGGTGAGAAGGTAAGCCTCTCAAAGCTTTGTATTGCTGTCAGAATATTAATAATGTAATTAATGCATAGTGTTGACATGTATCATTACTGCATGTGTTTGTTATCAGGGCTTCACTGGAAAACCAGGCATGGCAGGTGCTCAAGGGCCTGTAGGCATGTATGTAAGTGGCACTATCCTGCAGAAACCATCTAGACTGACATGAAAATTCATGATTGGCTTGGAGCAGTGAGTTAATTCTATATGCTATTTTCTTGCTCTCAGGGTTATCCAGGAGCCACAGGCCTTCGTGGACAGCCAGGTTACATTGGAGAGAGGGTTAGAACTCTTCTGTAAATATTTTACTATGAATTTTCCTCTGATCATTCTGGATGTTTTATCGCATATATTGTGTGAATGTGCATCTGCAGGGTGAACCTGGAATCAGGGGACCTCCGGGTCCACCAGGGCAAAGAGGGCCACCTGTAAGTTGATTTGAATGTCATCGGTTAAGTATCATTATGACATTTTGGTCATTTCTTCTCTAAAACAATTGTTACCTTGTTAACCTTTGAAGGGTTTACCAGGCCCGGCTGGTGAGAGGGGCCCACGTGGACCACCGGTGAAGTAACTTCTCCATTCATAGAGCCAAATAATTGAATAGCACTGTTTTTATATTCAGAGAGATTATCAATAATGTTTCCAACTTTTTTTTTTTTTTTAGGGTCGCCAAGGGGAAACAGGACCTGCTGGCTTTCAAGGACTGCCTGTATGTAGCCCTCAGTTTAAATTATACATTTAGATTTTTGTGAAGCAGAAAAAAGAATACATTTAAAGTAATTAAAGTATAATAAGTTATTTTAAATTGCAATATTTCATAATATTTCTGTTTATATATAATACCCCATGTATTGCATGTATATTATATAATATGTGATTTAAAATAGTATGTGTATTTTGTATTGAAATGCAATACAAAATGCAAATATATTAATTTTTTATATATTTTATATTAATTATGAAAGAACCGGAGTGCTTAATGCTGATGAACATTATGCTTTTTAAGCACTCAGCACTGTTGAAGGTCAAATGATCATAGCATTTGAGGAATTGTTGTTTATTACATGTTGTACACTTTTGTGTGTGTGTGTCTGTGTGTCAATTCAGGGGCCCTCAGGACTGCCAGGGGCTGAAGGAGTAGCTGGAAAGCCAGGCCCCCCAGGGAGCCAGGGGCCTCGGGGGCCACAGGGAAAACAAGGACCAGTTGGATTGCCAGTGAGTGGGTACCCCTCATTTTGATTATTGAATTTTTAGGATAGTTTTCAAAGAATTTTAAGAGAAAATTACAATCTGAGATTCTAATCATATTCTGCTATTCTTCAGGGTTCACAGGGAACAAGTGGAATTGTTGGTCAAGCAGGAGAGAAGGGAGGGCAGGTATTATATGCATTTCAATTTACTAAAACATGTTACATAACACATAAGATTAAGCATTTGATTTATAATGCTCTTCTTTAGGGATTGCCAGGACCTTCAGGTGACCCTGGATCAGTTGGATTGGATGGACCACAGGTTGGTTCATTTTAATATATGCAGAATTAACTGCCATTAGGAGGCGTCCTGTTTGAGTTCCCTGAATCAGCTTCCTCTTTTCTTGGGCAGCTTACCAAAAATGAAAGCAACTTGATCTCTGGTTTAGTATGTTTTTAACAAAGGCATGAAAATATTAACATAGTATAAGTGTTAGAGATTTTTGTTAAAGTGTGATGCATTAGCTACCCATTCTTGTTTTAGTAAAATGAACATACGTTTATTCACTCTTTCTGCTGTAGGGCTATCCTGGTCCAGTTGGTTTTGAGGGGCCAACAGGGCCGAAAGGAGAACACGTAAGTGCTAAATGTTGGTACTAGTTTATATGCATCCATCAAAACCACCATATCTGTCAGCTTCCACTCCAGGATTTTTCCAATTTAAATGATTTTAATAGGGTATTTGATTTTAGGGATCACCTGGACCCATTGGGAAGCCTGGTCCAAATGGACATCCGGGAGAACAGGGGCCTCAGGGCTCTCAGGGAATGTTGGGCTCACCAGGACCACGTGGCAAAGAGGTCAATGACATTGATTACATGAGGCTTCAAGTCTCATTATTAATTTTTTTTTTTTTTTTTTTTTAAAGAAACAAATCATTTTATTTAGCAAGGACTTCAAAAGTGACAGTAAAGA
>JAFVLL020031663.1:0-17766 GCA_021397915.2 Tor tambroides
TGGTTAGATAAATAGAGAGGGGAAAACAAACATGTCATTCAGCTCGGTGCCAAAGCATGCATACGCACATAAACACACACTCTGCTCTCCAATTTAGTACAGTTATGCCTCCGTTTGACCTTGAGAGGCGCCTGTGCTTTAGTCTAAAAATATAAAAGGCCAAATAAACATATTTCATACCGTTTTCACGCCCTGTTTAGACATGAGATCAGGCTGTGAAGAGCAGCGATCATGCAGACATGATTGCTGGGAGTGTTTTTAATGAGAGTTATCTGTGACATGCCAATATTGTGCATTCATCATCCAGCAGGAGGCGCCACTGCTGCCTTGACGGTCACTCCTTACCAGCGTCTCTGTAGGAAGTAGGTGATGCTCTAGAAGACTTCCAGATCCCACAGATGAGGAGTTTAACGTTCTAGATGCTATCTATCAAAGAGCAGCAAGACAGAGATAAATGACTGCTCTGATCTGGAGAACAAGGGCATTATATTGGGCTAGTAAACTTTGACATGACTTTTAGTTGGTACACACAGTCACACAAACGAATAATTCTTCATATTCATGCATCTCATTCCAAACCTTGTGTTAAGCAAAAAAGTATAAGAAAATCTGGAAATAAAAACTTGCGTACTTCATGTCTCATGAGGGAATTGACTACAGTTTCACAAAACACTGTGAATGATGTAATCAAACAAGAAAATTAGGGTAGCCTAACATAAAACTGTTGATTCATAGTCATTTAAAATCTTCAAATACAAAAACAGTACATATTCAAATAAAAAAAAAAAAGTCATAAACATACACTACCCTTCAAAAGTTTGTGGCCTGTACAATTTTCAGTGTTTAATGTCTCAATATTTCTTATTATCAATATTTGACAGCAAAGCTGATTTTTTAACATTCAGTACTCTAGTATTTAGTGTTACCTGATCCTTCAGAAGTCATTCTAATATGCTGATTTGATGCTCATTCAAAATTTCTTATTATCAATATTATTATCAGTTGTTCTGCTTAATATTTTTGTGGAAACTGATATTTTGCATCACTGTAAATATATATTATAACTATATTATAAATATACTTTGGTCAATTTAATCATTTAAGCATCTTCGCTGAATAATATAAGCATACGTTTCACTTAAAAAAAGTTTAACGTATTGTACAAATATATATGAGAGTGTAGAGAAACTGACTAATATTTGCTCTCTACACTCAGACTATGAAAAAAGAGGCTAAATGAAGAAAATGATGATGAACTGTAAGTTTTCTGATGAAGTGGATCACACAGTACGCACGAAAATGGCTTTGTAACCACAACAAACCTTTGTAACCTTTCTTAACCCAGGTGAATTTCAACTGGTGTGAACGTTTCTAAACCTAAAGTTTATATATCGTATACTCAAGTCACGTAATTACTATGTTTTCATTATTGATCATTGCTGTCACTTCTGGGTACTCATATCCATCTCATAATACACACACAAATGCACACATGCATATGTTACCAGCTGCAGACAGTGCAAGAGCACATTAAAGCTTTATGGAGAATGAAGATCTGTTTAAGCAATGAAGAATGCCCTGCTGATGGGATTCTAATTCCGGTTTCATTTAGAGAGGGAGTTTCCTCACAGCCAGGGCCTCGATTAGAGGGGTAACGGGCCGTAAACAGAGAGAGAATGAAAACCAGAGAGAGAAAGGGATGGGAAATTAAGAGAAATCAGCTGGAAAGAAGAGTGTTCGGAAAGGAGAGAAGGATCAGAAGATGTCACTGGTGGTTCATTGTCAATTATCTACGTACATCAATATAAAAACAGAACCGTCATGCTCCACACTCCAAGAGACTCCACTGCAAACAAAAGCAAACAGATCCACAGCAGCCATGTGCAACCAGCAGCTGTTAGATCCATCTTACAATCAGTCGTGCAATCAGTTATCAGCTCTCTCTCTCTCCATCTCTCTGACTATCCTGCACTCCATGCTGCACCTACCTCAGCTGGAGCCCCCTGCAGACAGTCAAACATTTTACAGAACACCTAGAAGGGGAGGGGAGGAGATGAGACGTCCGCTCAGACAAACAACACATCAGCCTTAATATGACAGCGCTCTGTGCTTCAGGAAGCACAGCAATACAGAACAACAGACTTCATCACAGGCTCAAGATAACCATGTAACCATGTTTGGGGGTGTAGCTCACAATATTTAGGTCTGAGAGGCTATGCTATGTGCTCACATTTTATTTACAATATAGTATAGCCTTAAGTGCCATGTTACTTCTAAACAGTTATTAAATAATTGAAATATTAAGCAAATTAATCTGTAATAATTGTAGTACAATATAAATGCCATAAAAGCATTTAGAATATGCTAATTTTATTAACATAGAAAACTAGTTTTAGACAGACATTGAAGGCACCGTAACGTCACATCTAATGATCTAGAACAAATCCAATGCTTTAGGCATAATCAAACAAATATAGAACAATTTGACTGCATTGTTTGAAGTCAGCATGAAAAAGAAATTCACCCTCATTCATCCATGCACACATGTATAAATTACATACATTTTCACTGTAATGCAATATAACAGCATATAAGCACCTGAAACTATTATGGAGTAAATGTCAAACATTTTGAAGAAAAATCATAGATTTTTGCCCATTAAAATTCTCATGCAGGCATCTTAGTAGAAAGGAAGTTACACAAGCATTGGATTCAGACGTGCCAGCTATTGATATTTAATTATAAATGTGACCCTGGACCACAAAGCCAGTCATAAGGGTCCATTTTTTTGAAACTGAGATTTACACAACATCTGAAAGCTGAATAAATAAGCTTTCCATTGATGTATGGTTTGTTACGACAGGATACGATATTTGGTCGAGATACAACTATTTGAAAATCTGGAATCAGAGGGTGCAAAATATTGAGAAAATCACCTTTAAAGTTGTCCAAATGAAGTCCTTAGCAACGCACATTACTAATCAAAAATGAAGTTTTGATATATTTACGGTAGGAAATTTACAAAATATCTTCATGGAACATGATCTTTACTTGATATACTAATGATTTTTAGAATTAAAAAAAATCGATAATTTTGACCCATATGTATTGTTGACTATTGCTACAAATATACCCATGCTACTTATAACTGGTTTTGTGGTCCAGGGTCACATATTACTCTATAATTTGTATTTTAGCACAATTGAAACTTAGCATCCAGGATTGAAACTATACATTTTAAAATACGCAATGAAGCACCGATTTACAGAATTAAAGATATAAAAGGATAATTGTACTAAACCTTGTGCATGGCGCTAATTCTACTAAACTAGATGAATGTATACGTGACGTGATGCTGTAAATCTTAGAAGGCAGTATAAATCAAATCATCTGCTGTGGAGTAATAATGAGGATGCTCTTGTAAAACTGCATTCATGTGCAAATATATTCGGCGTGTGTCCACGTACGCGTGCGAGTGCAAGTGTGCGCTCTGAGGCTTCCCTGCTGCCATGGCTCATTCCTGACCTGTTGGCTCCTGTTCTGTCTCAATGGAGACACGCTTCGTTCAATGTAATAATAACTATGTGTTTCTATGACTAAACACTACACATTGCACACTTTTTTCTCTCAGCTCTGGTGTTACTTGGAATATACAGGTCTGCATGAAACATACACCCTATAGCGATATGTAGTCATAGATGTAAGTATGCTGCTCAGGGTGTTTCCTGTGCTTTCCATGTATTCACGCCTGCACCGAGTACGTGTCTCTGATTGGGGTCGCTGTGGAAACAGGGCGACGGTCCAATGCAGCTCCTGCCTGCACAGGTAAAACACGCGATGCGGCTTTGATGAATCAACCTGTTGTTGACACAGCTGCACATTCTTTTCCTCGATAACTCGAAACAGTGTCATCATAGACAGAGATCAAGTTCATTTTAAAAGTTTGCCAAATTACAGAATTAGAAGTACACATTCATTGAAATCCAGATACACTGCCAAAACTTTCATCTGGATATGTTGTAAAGATTTTGGTTTTTGGCCAGAAGAGGCCAAAAAACAAAACAAAAAACAGGCCAAAATATTAACTGAAATTATCAACAGAAACTGTTACTGCCAAAACTAATATGAGTAAAAGGGAGAGTTCACCCAAAAATGAAAAATTCTATCATTAATTACTCACCCTCATGTCGTTCCAAACCCGTAAGACCTTCGTTCATCTTCACAACACAAATTAAGATATTTTCGATTAAATCTGAGAGCTTTCTGACCCTGCATAGACAGCAACGCAACTACCATATTCAAGCTGCAGCGTATCTGGGTTCTGCGTCAGAACGCCGGCTCCTGCATTAGCAGCACCACACGCATGAGTCTTGGTACTCTCGCGAGTGCTCGTCGAAGACTTACACAGAAGAGAAGAAATTGTTGAATAATGTCATTATTTTTGTTTTCTTTGTGCACAAAAAGTATTCTCGTAGCTTCATAAAATTACGGTTGAATGGTTGGACTATTTTTATGATGTCCTTACTACCTCAAAGAATTCTACATATCTTTGTTTCAATTCGTCTGGATTATTGTAATGGCCTTTATACAGGCATTAGTCAGGCCTCTCTCTCCAGACTACAGAGGGTCCAGAATGCGGCAGCTCGTCTGCTGACTGGTACACAAAAGCGGGAACATATCTCCCCTGTTCTCGCTTCTCTTCACTGGTTACCTGTCCATTTTAGGATTAATTTTAAGATTCTGGTTTTTGTTTTTAAATCTCTTAATGGGGTAGCACCTAAATATCTGTCCGATTTGATTAAGCCGTATGCTCCGCTAAGAGCACTTAGGTCTGCTGACCATTTGCTTTTGGCTGTCCCTCGGGCAAAGTTGAAGAGCAGGGGTGACCGGGCATTTGCAGTGGCGGCACCGAAGCTCTGGAATAGCTTGCCCCTCTACATTAGACAGGCTCAAACATTTGTTGTCTTTAAATCTAGCCTAAAAACGTATTTTTATAGCCTGGCATTTAACGCTATGTGAGAGCTGCTTCCTTTTATTGTCTCATTGTCTCTTATTGTCTTTTCTTTATTGTTATTGGCTGTATCATTGATTTTTATTACTCTATGCGTGTACAGCACTTTGATAAACACTTGTTGTTTTTAAAAAGTGCTTTATAAATAAACTTTGACTTTGACTTTGACCTTTCTGGGCCTTGAACATGGTAGTTGCGTTGCTGTCTATGCAGGGTCAGAAAGCTCTCAGATTTCATCCAAAAAAAAAAAACTTGATTTGAGTTCCAAGATTAACGAAGGTCATATGGGTTTGGAATGACATGAAGATGAGTAATTATTTAATGATGGAATTTTCATTTTTGGGTGAACTATCACTTGAATAAGAGTTCAAATATTACTGTAAATTATGATAAAATAAGACTTACATATAAAAATTATGTGTACCTCGGGGAACAAAAGTATAAAATTGTACGTGCAGTTTCTGTGCTGAAGAAAGCCTATGATGAACAGGTGCCATTTGAGCTTTATCCTGAGGCGTATGACCATAAAAGCCCAGATGATGATGGCCAACTGTAGAGAAGAACCGGTGTTCTGCACTTACTGAATCTGCAACATTTTACATCTATTTCCCCCTGCACTGCCAGAGGCCTACACGCTCAAGAGTCCAACATGTCCAGCATCAAAAGCACACATACACACACAAACACTATGCTGAGCCTTAGGCCACGCTCACGCATCATCAGCACCAAGTCAGGCTCCATCCAGCGACGAGAGAGACCATGAGAGGGAAAAGACAAGATAGGTCTGAGGAAAGGATAAAAAGCTTGGGAGAAGATAGACAGATAATGGCTTGAGGACAAATTAGAGTGACATTTTACAATCTGTCGTATCATATGTATAATCTAACCAGCAGAACTATTGTGTCCCACTTCTGATGAATGGAAGTTAGATCACACATGATAGTCTTAGACTGAGGGATGATAAAAAATACAAGACATTAAAAGCAACATATACGGCATTCCAGTGAAATAATCATTCACCTAGGAAAAGTATAAAAGAATGGCACTTGGATGTTGAAACCAACATGTTGTTAGATCTATCTGTCTGTCTGTCTATCTATCTATCTATCTATCTATCTATCAGTCTGTCTGTCTGTCTATTGATGTATAAAATTACATTGAATATTGATTCTGAATAAATGCTGTTCTTTTGAATATTCTATTAATCAGAGAATCCCGAAAAATGTATCACACATTTAGGAAGGGAAAGGGAAGTGGTGTGTGGCCAAGTATGGTGACCCATACTCAGAATTTGTCCTCTGCATTTAACCCATCCAAGTGCATGCACACAGTAGTGAACATACACCCGGAGCTGTGGGCAGCCAATGCTGCGGCGCCCGGGGAGCAGTTGGGGGTTCGGTGCCTTGCTCAAGGGTCTCACCTCAGTTGTGGTATTGAGGGTGGAGAGAGTGCTGGTTATTCACTCCCCCCACCTACAATCCCTGCCGGACCTGAGACTTGAACCCACAACCTTCGGGTTATAAGTCCAACTCTCTATCCATTAGGCCACAGCTGCCCCAAAACTGCTCCCCGGGCGCCGCAACATTGGCTGCCCACTGCTCCGGGTGTGTGTTCACTACTGTGTGCATGCACTTGGATGGGTTAAATGCAGAGGACAAATTCCGGGTATGGGTCACCATACTTGGCCACACACCAGTTCCTTTCCCTCTTTCCCGTTTATAATAATAAGATTTTTTTTCTTAAGCACTAAATCAGCATATTAGAATGATCTCTGAATTACTGTATTTTTAATTAAATAAATGCAGCCTTGATAAGCATAAGAGACTTTGTTCAAATACATGAAAAATATCTTACCAACCCCAACAATAATGTATATTTTATATATTATGACATTATATTGTAATGAATACATGTACTGTATATGTAGTTGTGCGCATACACACTAAAACATCTAGTACATCATAAAAATCCCCTTTCAGCTTGACTAGTTGTTCAGATAATTCCATGACTTTCAATAATTTTGAAAATATGTAGTTTAATACATCTATAAAGTTTACACAAAATTTTACTAGCATTGCCATTTAGTTTATTTTAAACCTCATCTTTGATGTTGAAATGTTTCAACTATGGAAGTCGTAAATTTTTCGTGTCAATATTCCACACCCAAATTTGACTGGAACACAGCATGACTGCTATATTCTGTGAAATTCCTGCACATACACCCCACATTGACACTGGCCTAAGGGTCAGGCTGTGTTTCTATGGTTACGAGCCCCAGAGGACAGCGCAGAAGTAGAGGAGAGTAGCAGTGAAGGGAGTGGAGACAGATCGGACTTGTCCAGTTCTTCTGATAAGAGACTTGGAGCAGCTCGTTCCACATTCTCCTACTACCATCCATCAACTCGGGTCACACAATGCAGATCCTGCATGCGTCCTCACCTCTGACCCTGCTCATCACTCACGCTAACCCAGCGTTTATCTGTGCCACACACACAGGCAGGTCTGAAACACTGCTCTCCTGAAACACATTCACCCGGACGCCTCTTACCAAGCTTTTCATTTTCAGATGATAATGCTTTAAAGTACTTTATCAGGCTGCAGAGCTGATGGAAGGGGCCCCAGAGAGGAATTCTGTTCTTTGTGGGGGAATAAATGGCTGATCACACTGCCAAAAACAGGTTGGTAAACATGTCTACTCAGCAGCACATGCTGCCCCTCCCCACACTATACTGTACATTTCAGCCCACTCCAATTAACATCCACAAGAAGAAAGGGGAAAAAGAGACTGATGAAATGGAGTAAAAGGATGGAGGGATAGCAGACATAGACGACCACTGATGATTCATAAGAGGGCAAACTGAGAGATAGGTGTGGGTGGTATATTAAAAATATACACTGTTGTTTCAGTTTTGGGTCAGAAATAAAGAAATCTCTTATGCTCACAAAAGCTGATTTTAACAAAATAGAGAAAAAAAGAGTAATATTGCAAAATATTATTACAATTTACATTAACCACACAATTATAAATAAATATATTTTAAAATATAATTTGTTTCTATGATGGTCTTTAGTGTCACATGATCATACAGAATCATTCTATTATGATGATTAGGTGCTCAAGAAACATTTCATATTATGATCAATGCTGAAAATAGTTGTGCTGCTTAATATTTTTGTGGAAACTGATACATTTTTTTTAGGATTCTTTGATAAATTTGAAACTTTTGACAAAAAAGTATTGATTTCAAACAATCAATCAATCAATCAATCAATCTTACTAGCTCCAAACATTTGAGCAGTAGTGAAGTATAGAATAAAACAGCAGTATACAATTTATTCAACATGATATCTGATATAAAATTGAGCAATAATGTCAAAATATCATCAATTCAATCATTAGCTTACTTTTAAAAATAATATATTAAATGTAAAAATATTTACAGAAAACCCAGAATTTATGTTAAAAAACTATATTGACTAAATAAGATCTATTTTATTATTTTAGGTCCTGCATTACATGTTTTAAATCTAACTGGCAACAATCTCTGTTAGGTCCAAGAAACTGATTTAATTAAAAAAGTGTAAAAAAGTGTGCATTTTCAGGGCAAATAAAAAAAATATTGAGATAAATACTATATCATTAAAAGTGTGAAAATATCAATATGTTATTTTGATCGCCCAGCCCTCCCAAAAGACCAATATGCAGTGGTTTCCATACAGTTGATGGGATTACTGCTGGATTATGAAATTCTGATGTCTTATCAATAACACAGGGGTAAGAAATCTGTCTGCTCTAGTCTGATTGTGGCACTTCCTGTGAGCCTGTGGCTGTGGGGCAGTGAGTTCTTCTGAGTGGATCTGGGGAATAGAGAATAGCGCCATGAGCCAGTGTGCCTGTGTGTTGTCAGATGTGCTGCCTATACACAAATTACACACACACACACACACACACACAGATTGAGAGAGATAGAGAGAGAGTCTCCTCTCCAGGACATGGAGACTGACAGCTCAGACACTGTCCAGCTATTTGTTCCACTAACTCGCAGACAAGCTCTCCCAGCAGGCAAAAGCAGCTCGAATAACAATACATTTGACTATAAAGATCCACAACAAAACACACAAAAGCACATGTAGACAGAGGAAATGATTTTAAATGTAAAAATACAGACATACATGAAGACAAATATACCAACAGTACTCACATATACATGTTTCTTCAATTATGTAATTGAAATTTTTGAAAGCATTATTTAATTATAATTAGGATATATAAAGCACTGGCAATAAAATTAGCCTCATCAAGACAAAAGAATCTGCCATTCTACTCTAAAAACATAGGTAATTTCAAGCACAGTGCACCAAGACACAAACAGACATCCACACGTTTGTCTATGGCGCGCACACATACACACACACATCAGCTGGAATGAACGTCACTGTGCATGTTGGGAACAGTGAAAAAAACGAGAAGAGCAGGAACAGTGTTTCCTCTGAGAAAAGACAAGCTTTTTATACCGTCACGGAAGTGGAGTAGGCTAATTAGAAAAGCAGGCCTACTTAAATCATATTAATAACAGCCAAGCTACCTCACTCAGAGAACAAGCGAGAATCTGTGAGATCCACATCCTAACCCTTCAAACACCCCAGCTCACAATAATATGCAAAGTCTCCTACTAATGCTTTAATCGAGGATGATCAGGAGATATACAGGAGATTAACAGCGTTTGCTAAGACAAGCATTACCATTACTCATGCTCATGCTAACCCTCAGAATTAAACTTCAGGGCATAACTCATCCCACACCGTTTGTGCTACAGACATTAATTATATCTTAAATTGCATGACATGTTGTGGAGATGTATGCAATTATTTTTCCAAGCGATCAGACTTACAGTGCTCATCATAAAAAATGGAACTTGGACTTACAATGAAACAAGGAACAACACAAGATTCAGAGATGGGTGCTTTTGACTTGGGCCAGTAAGCAAGGTCTGATCAATGTCCTATAAACCATTCACCTCACCGGAAACCATTCATAATACCTACCTAAATACTACCAATGACACTGAAATACTGTAAAAATCTAGTTTTAAATCCTACTGAAAAATCCTTCATGGGCCACAACATACTGGCTTAGTCAGACACCAGATGGCCAGTTCAAAGTTCAGATATATTCATTTTATCATGTTGCCTGCATGCACACAAAGGGGTCACACTTCCTGTTTTAAACCAAACTAAGTTTTTTTAAAGGGACAGTTCACTCAAAAATGAAAATATTGTCATCATCATTCCAAACCTATAAGACTTTTTTTCCCCCTGTGGAACACAAAAGTGGATTGAAGAATGTCTAGGCCTATACAATGAAAGTCAATTGGGTCCAATGTTGTTTCAATCTGACTCCTTAGCTACATTTACATGCATCGATATTTGAGTGTTTATATTCAGATTGATGGTTTAATCGGACTGAAATCCTTCATGTAAACACCTCGATCAATCCAATAGAGCTTATCTGAATGAAATTTCATTTGGGTTGAAAGGATTGGTCTAGACATTAAATCCGATTAGCAGGAAATAATTTAGCATGTAAATGCTTGAATCTAACTATTTGTCTCAGTCAGATTCAAAAATACCTTGCACATGTGCAGTGTTGTTTATATATGTTTTATGCCATACGAACCTGTGTGTTTATTCACGTCTCATGTCTCACAAACTAGTCAGTGGATGAGACTGAATTTTTACTAAATATTTGCTAAACTCTTTAAGATGAATGTCAGCTTACTTTTAGATATGTCATCAAGGCAAAAATGACAAATTAAGTGAAGCGTTAGTTCTGGCAGTTCACGTGAGTCAAGCTTGCATCAGCTGAATATCAGCTGATCCACGTCTACCTATAGGAATACAACGCCTATCACAGAATTGTTCCACAAAAGAAAGAAATTAAGGTAACACTTTATTTTAAGGTGTCCATAATGCAGAGTAATTACTTGGTTAAGTACTTAGTAGTAGCCTTGTACTTACATGAAATAAAATGTACTTACCATGTAACTAAGTTATGGAACAGCCTGTACTTACAGTTTGTAATTATGTAGTTATAATAGGCAGCTACTGTTACACATATGTAACAGACAGCGTCTGTTATACAGCTACTTATGTAACCAAAAGATTGTTACATATGTGTTGCAGACTTTATACAACGTAATTATAAATGTAAGTACACAGACATAAGCTACTTAAAATAAAGTGTATCAAGATTGTACTTAAGTGTACTTCATGTGTATCTACACTGTACACCTTATCCAGCTGCACCTTAGTTTAACCCACCAGTACACAGCTTAAATACATGTAATACCTTTCTAATTACATTAAAATTACAGAATATTACACAGACATAAGCTACTTAAAATAAAATGTATCAAGATTGTACTTAAGTGTACTAGTAGCTGTGTAACAGACTCGGCCTGTTACATATGTGTAACAGTAGCTGCCTATTAAATCTACATAATTACAAACTGTAAGTACAGGCTGTTCCATAACTTAGTTACACGGTAAGTACATTTTGTTCCATGTAAGTACAACGGCTACTACTAAGTACTTAATTAGGTAATTACTATGGATTATGACACCTTAAAGTGTTACCAAAATGAAAAATGGTTTGGAACAGGATGAACATGAGGGAATAATGGCAGAATGTTTTTTGGGTGAACTATCCCTTTAACTAAATGAAGCAGTGTGTGTATTTTTGGAATGATGACATCACTTATGGAATTGTGGTAAGACTGATTTAGACTGTTAAAATGAGTGCCAATCATCTCTCATACAGCTGATGGAGAGAAGCGTGTTTGAGACACAAAGTGAGTGAGAGTGGGGGAAGGGGGTGGGTTATTCCTGAGTGAGACCAGCGGCAATTTGAAGGTCACCTCCAGTCAGCTTAAAGAGAGACCAACCCTCCATCCATCACTTCAAATGGACACTTCAATGATGCACGAGAGAGAGAGAGAGGGATGCACTCAAACAGACAGATTAAAATCTTTCCCATAATCCCAAACACAAACCTAGACAAGCAGTTCATTTTCTTTGTGCCTGGTATTATGCAGCCAACTGCTTGTATCCTTGTTTCAATCAGCTCTTGGACGTAAAGGAAATGGTTGGACATGGCTCCCATCGCATGCTAGCAGCAGCTTATTGCGTGCAAATCCCTTCCTCAACACGCCAAGCACTTTCCGAATGTAATACCTGTAACATGACAAATCCGTGTTTGCACAACTTCCAAGTCAGCGACTATGGAAACACACACTGAGACTCGAGGGACACAATTTCATTAGGATTCCACTCACCTACGAAAGTACCCCATCCAGACTCCTATCGGCCAATCACGTCACGCTGCAAGGATCAACTCCACACTCCCCATGAGCGATTACAAGCATCATTTACACACAATGACGTACCACCTAATCTTGACTCTGTAGGACAGAATTTTATGTGTGTATTTCATTTATCTGCTTCAGTCTGACATAATTTGACTTGCAAATGGAGGCAGACACACAAGGACACACAACATACACAAACACCTCAATGCCCTTTGGGGCAAGATTTTTGGGGGTGGTTGCCACTGAAAATCTTACATTCATTGATCTAATTGATTAGGGCCCTATGATTTACGCAATGTGGAAAACATGGGTGGAATTGCGGAATCCAGTCATAAAAATGTAATTTACTGTATAACGTGAAGTGTCACGGAATCTGGCAAATTTTGGATGGATACATCAAAAGTAGGTCAGTACACTTAAATCAAAATGCGATATAGACTAGTGTCTGTGAATACTGAACCGCAAAAATACCACTTAAATATGAATCCTGCATGTTCTGCATGTCTCTGTGTAAATGAATGGCGCAGACGCGAGGTTTTGTTTACTAAAGGTCTTCACAGCAACCTGTCAAAATAAAAGTTCGGTTTAACTTGAAGAAACTGTGACAGAAATATTACTTAATGTAATGACTGTACTACTACTATTAATAATAATGAAATTATTATTAAACATTATTTTAAGGAATATTTACTAGAAATATTATTTACCAGAATTTATTTTGTAGAAAATTTAAATACACAACACAGTATTTCTTTTGATTATTAAAACAGATGCTTTTGATTATTAAAACTTAATGAAACCATTAAAATGGAATCCAGAGAAAAATGGTAAAAAATAAAACTGAATTGTAAGTTTCATGATTTCAATTAATTACACGTGCTTTTTGGTGAATAAAATTTTATTTAACCATTAAAACAGAGTCTAGAATAATTAAAATGGAAAAAACGGAATTTGCAAAAAAATTAAACAGAATTTGGGAAAAAATAAAACAGATTTTATAGGGCCCTAATTGATCAATTTTTATGCCTTGCAAACTTAAATGTTTTGTCTTCTTTCATAATTCTGATTTGTCAAAATCAGAATTGTCACCAAGATAATGGTATCTAGTTCAGTAACGCTCAACTAGGGGGCCAGGGCCCATTAGGGGGCCTCAGCAAACTTCCAGGGGCCTCAATTTATATAAAATTTGTTACATTAAAATAATCTTAATTAAAATGCAGAGAAAACACTAAACAAACAAGTATAACATCATATAAACTTCATAAACTTCACATCATATTTTTGATTTTTTTTATTACAAAAGAAGTACCAGAGGTTCATATCAGCCTTTTTATGAACCTACTGAATTACATCATGTAATATTGAAATAGTCCAAGGTCACCAAAACAATTTTCAAAATATCTTATTTTGTGTTCTGCCGAAAAAAGTTAGTCAAACAGAATTTAGTCAACACAAATAATATTACAATATGTAGTTTTGCACACTCCTAAAATATGCACAAACCTATTTATGAAAGCATACCTGCTCCAGACGCACATAATACTTTATCTGTATTTTTACCAAAGAGAGATGTCTGTGAGTACTGTATGTCTCCATGGCAGGATTTCTTGACCTGTGCTCCCTTGACAGGCTTCATGTTCCTGCCAGTCTCACACATTCATAAACACGCTCCCATTCATACTGTCTGACCACCAACCCTACTGACACGATCAAACTAGAGAAGAACACAAACTAGAGCCTGGACAACAGACAGAAGGATTTAAAACACAAGAAGAAAGCATAACCTCAGGAATGCACCGCCTACGGCAATGTTTTCTTTGATAGTCTGCTTGTCCTGACCTGTTGGCTAGCAGTGTCAGTCCTCACTGCTCAGCAAATGCTCACTATGTTTCACTATATAACAAAAACATATTTAGTCAATGCTGTTCTCTTTTTATAGTCCTTAAGGCCCAAAACATGCTCAAATAGATAAACACAAATGCTTCTACTGTAGCAGTCCAAACATCGGGAAATCATAAACAGCCTTCTTTTAAAAACAACAACATAGAAATATTAAAGGATGCACAATATATCGGTTCCATATTAGTTAGTCATTTTTTATTCATTTTATTCATTTTTATTATTAAATATATTTTATTTATTTAGTAATATATATATATATATATATATATATATATATATATATATATATATTTACTAAATAAATAAAATATACAAATAAATACATAAATTTTATATATATATATATATATATATATATAAATATATATAAATTACTAAAATTAAAATGAAAATGAAAATACTAATAAATACTAAAATGTCAAATGCTGGACATATGAAATGTCTGAATATCACTGTGTTAGATAACAAAACATCAAATCGTGTAGCATATGCAAACAAATTTCTGATAAAATGATATTTAAAATATTTCAATTTTTATCATACTATGTGAATACAATGCACAAAGTGTGGCTCAAAACGATACTTTTTGAGGCCACAGTGTGTACAGAGTGAACACACACATAGAAATCCAGGTATACTGCACCATTTAATCACAAATCTATATGCAGACATGCTCCACTGACAGCAAAATGCCAGGAGAGACCCATCAGCCCTGCTTTTTTCCCCAAGTCCACTCAAGGAGAAATAATGTCTGGATCAGATGAAACCCAATCAAAGCTCTTTCACACATGCAGCTATCTCAGTCTCATTGCTGTCAGGATGGGATGGAAGAAAGAACTCTTCAAACTATCTGGCCACATGGAAATGTCACCATCAATCCTGGTCCTTCCACTTGATGTGTCTGTATGTATTAATGCGGACTATTTTTTCATTTGGCTTTGAGGCTTGAGAGTGGGCGGAGCATGGAAAACATGTCACGGCACACAAGACAACTTCTCACCAAAATGACCTACATTTGGATAATGGCTTTAGTTGAGTGAGGGCATTGTGAAAAGTGCATGCACAAACACAAGCACACAACTTCCCCATCTGTAGGAATCTCTGCCTCCTGAAGTTTCTCCATTAGGGAGGCAAACGTCCGCTCTAATGGATTGCTACTGGAGGCAACAGAACACATCCCTTCGGTCTGACAATGATGGGTATTCAAGACTCAAGGAGCTGGAGAATGGAGTGAGCCAACACTCAGAAACAACTGTTCATCATAACTTTGAAAATAAAAACAGCTCTGATTTATGAGCGCAGACCACTGAAGTATTTCATGCTAAGTGAATATGCATACTTGCAAACCAAAAATATTGACAAGGCAAGTCTGATTACTAAAACAGGCATCATGTATCACCTACAGCAGTTATGTAGGCTATCTGATATAATCGAGTTTGGAGTTACTGAGAGACAAAAGAATATTCTGGATTAAATACTTTTTCATTTTACACTTTTCAACAGCATATTTCCTGGATCACCACAAAAAATTATTTTGACATAACTAAAGTAAGTAACACACTTATAATGTAAGTCTATGGGGCAAGTATTTCAAAAAGTACTAAAAATGAAATGTAAAACTTGTTTTTTGTTGTTGTTGTTGTTGTTGTTGTAGTAACAAATGTAACATAAATTACTCAGTAAAAAATGTATATGATTTAATATGTTCAATTGTCTAAACGGTTCTATTTAAAAGGTAAAACAACTTTTCTAGCCACATAAACTTCTGGTTCTGCATTCAACAGTGACGCACCAAAATTTCACCAACTGAAAATGTTCAGCCAAAAAATAAAAAGTTTTATAGTTGTGCAATATCAAGAGGTGGCTCGTTGCCAACTTTACAAAAATTTGTTTGATTCATCACATCATTTATCACGTCATTTATCAGCACAATTCCTGTGAATATAGTTTATGTAAACCATATTTTGTGGATGGTAATGGCACATCTAACATGGAAAAATAACCGAATTTACAGGCTTCAAACAGCCATGACAAGAACTGTATATAATAGACAAAGTTAATAAACGATTCTATGTGGATTCAAGGCTAGTAATTGATTCTTTTATGGCTATTCTCTTAAAACAGCACAATAACGTTCATTCCAGTGCTCAAACTTTAATTGTCCCACAGATTTTCTACTGTATGTGCGTGACTGAAAATATGATTATTGGTTGATTTTACAAACTTAGGGACAAGTTGAAATTGTTTCCCGTTTTAATCAACCACTTGCCACAGATCCTGTTGATAACATTTCACCTGTATTTACCCAGGAAAATTCCTTTAATAAAATTATCACTAATTACAGAGAATTCCTGTGAATGCAGTTTTTGTAAACAGTACTTTGCAGATAGTTTGGCACATCTAATATGCAAAAGTAACCAGGTTTACAGGCTTCACACAGCCATAACATCAGTATTAATATCATAGACAAATTTAGTAAATGATTTTCAATTTCAGAAGCTGTCAAAAACACTTTTAGCCAGGAAAATTCCTTTAATAAGATTATGGTGGAGTTTTCAGACTTTGATTTAGGCATTGCACATTAGGTGGCCTCTCCTTCTCTCTCTGCATTTGTTTATCTAGCTGTTTTGTAGTCAACGGGGCATTGCCTACTCTTCTCTCTGTGTCCATTAGTGAGCATGTGATTAGCATTCCAGCAAAATTCCCTTAACGAGCCCTGGTCTGAGCACACAAACACGCGCAGAAAAAAACACCACATACGCACACATATTTTCACCAGCATATACACACAAACTGTATCTCAGATACACACAAGTTCAGTCTGTTCAGCAGTCAGTCAGGACAAAGGAATGGTCCGTTTCCTGACCTCTAACACAGAGTTGAGTGAGCATGCCCAGTGCAGGACCGCTGAGAGATGGCGAGATGATGATGATGATAAGGAAACTCACATCAGCCCCTAACACTCCTCCTCCAGTCTGACCAGCACAAGAGTAAATCACAATGTTTAAAAGCATTATTAACCTAAGGAGATGGGTTTTAGGTAGTAATGAAACTTAATTTGAAACAACAATCGTGTTGCCTCATCCTGTAGGCAGCATCCTAACCATCACAGAAGCTCATAAGTGACTCTGCATAGGCAAATCTGTTAATGGTAAAGCATGTGCATCACACAAATAGTGCTTTTCAAAGTGCATATGAAATTCTGCTAATGCTCAGTTGATTCAGAGTAGTAACTAGAGGTCTGCTACCCGACCCGAGCCCGACGGGTCCCGAAATACTTTCGGGTTTCGGGTCGGGTTCGGGTTCATTTTTAATGAATAGCTTCGGGCTCGGGTCGGGCTCGGGTTTGTAGCTAAACTAAAACATGCAGGCTTCGCTGCTTTCATAGACACACACACACACACGTTATTGCACACAGATATCAGAGAGATCGCGCAGCGAACACAGCACGGAAGCTTTTATTAGTAAAATGATAGGCTACTGACT
>JAFVLL020031666.1:0-10140 GCA_021397915.2 Tor tambroides
TTGGCATCTGCAGATGGCACGGCGGATTGTGTTAACTGACAGTGGTTTCTGGAAGTATTCCTGGGCCCATTTAGTAATGTCAATGACAGAATCACTCCGATGAGTGATGCAGTGTCGTCTGAGGGCCCGAAGACCACGGGTTTCCAACAAAGGTCTTCGGCCTTGTCCCTTACACACAGAGATTTCTCCAGTTTCTCTGAATCTTTTGATAATGTTATGAACTGTAGATGATGAGATTTGCAAAGCCTTTGCAATCTGACGTTGAGGAACATTGTTTTTAAAGTATTCCACAATCTTTTTATGCACTCTTTCACAGATTAGAGAGCCTCTGCACATCTTTACTTCTGAGAGACTCTGACTCTCTAAGACATCCCTTTTATAGCTGGCAATCATGTTACAGACCTGATGTCAATTAACTTAATTAGTTGCTAGATGTTCTCCCAGCTCAAACTTTTTAAAAATTTCTTGCTTTTTCAGCCCTTTGTTGCCCCCGTGTCAACTTTTTTGAGACCTGTAGCAGGCATCAAATTTGAAATGAGCTCATTTAGTGGATAAAAGTGTAAAATTTCTCCGTTTAAACATTTGTTATATGTCTCTATTGTGAATAAAATATTGGCTCATGTAATTTGAAAGTCTTTTAGTTTTCATTTTATTCAAATTTAAAAAAACATCCCAACATTTCTGGAATTCGGGTTGTATAATCAATGTTGAAAACAGTTGTGCTAGGTGATATTGTTATGGATTATTTTTTTCAGGATACTTTGATGCAAAGTTGAATAAAAATAAAGTTGAATACAACATTTAAAAGAATAGCATTCATTTGAAATAGAAATCTTTGTATTATTCTAAATGTCTTTACTGTCACATTTGATCAATTTAATAGATCCTTGCTAAATAAAAGTTTTCATTTCTTTCAAAGAAAAAAAAATCGTACTGACCCCAAGATTACTAAGATACACACACACAACTCCTACATACACTAATTTGTTATGAGTAACATTCATGTGATCACAACATGGAGTCCTCTATGACGTGACCCACTCCATGTAAGATTTACAACTTTAAGCTTAAAACTTTAATGAAAAAACAAATGGATTCAATTTAAAGAAAAAAATACTGAGTGCAGCTTTAACAGACAATTACACACTGAAAACAAAAACATCCTGCGCAGTCATCGGAATTGGGGTCTGACATAAACCTGGCACCGTTTGCTCGTTTTTTAAATGAAGAAAACAGCTCAACAGTAACACTGAGTGACTTTAACCTTTTCCACATGTAAAAATGAGCAAGGTCAGTATTCCCACTTCTGAAGGCAATGCATCTTACACAGTAGCATGAATGAAACAGTGTTGTCTGTGTACTGGGAGAGAGCAAGGGCTAGCCTTGTTGTTTTTAGTGCGGTTCAGATCCCGTCTCATCTCTTCACTCCCCACAGCAAAATACTGTTGATCACCCTCCTCTCGTCTGCTATTCATCAGAGAGAAGCACATGAGAACATGTTTTCATGAAGAAAATCATTTAAGATTACAGAAATCAATCAACCTCTCTGTTTCTCAGACTATTTTGAATGATGTTTCATCTATTTGCATCATATCCCTCTCCTTTCTCCCATTTTCCATGTAAATCTATTTGTACTGACTGATGTAATCACTTTAGTTTAGGTACTGAACTTCACTTTAACCTGAGCGCCCGAAAATTACACAAGCTGATTACAGTTCTTTAGGTTGCCTAAACACCATTTTCTTCTGTTAATATTCAAAAGAAAATATTTTTGTCTGCAGCACACACTCAAATGCCTTAAACGGTCCAGCTTTGTGCCAGAATGGTCTTGCTTTTGCGTGGTATTTCATTATAATTAGCTGGAAAAACAAAATTGGCCTGTAGTTATCAAAGTGGAACTATTTTTTGAACGAATGCCATATTATTTCAATTTGTTAACCATATTTTGCTGGTCTGGCCAAGCTGGTCAACATAACTACTGCAGCTCGCTGTTTTGGCTCACTAAATTGAAAAATGCATCTTTGAAAAATATGACCCTGACTGCACACGGCTTCCAGAAACATAAGCCAATGCAAACACAACATTTCAAATGTGAAAAATATGATGATAACAATTATTTATCCTGTTAAATGGGTAGGAAGGGAGAGAGAGAGAGAGAGAGAGAGAGAGAGAGAGAGAGAGAAAGAGACATGCTGTAAGAGAAGCGCCGAACATGAGTTCCATTTTCCACGCTCACTGTTTTCCTTTAGTAGAAGTTAAAAAAATATATAATAAATGAAAGAAGCCAAACATGGACTGTGAGAAAAAGACCTCAATGTATCCCCTACATTTTATGAATTAACAAGAGGATTCATCTCCTGGCCTATCTCAGACAGATATATCTGTGTTTTACAACTGCATCTACCCGAACACTCATCATGGAGCCCGTGTGTCATCCAGAGTGTTTGGCTGAAGATGATTCTGGAGCTAGTCAGCGCTGTCGCATTAGTCACATTACAGAGAGAGAGAACTGCCGTTTTAGCCCATCTTCTTCAATAAGAAACATTTGATGGAGTGAGTTCCCATACACAAACGCTCTGTTAGACCAGACAGCAGTGAAGGTGACATCCAAACACAACACTCATAAACAAGACCGACTTGAGATGAGAGTTGACAGAAGAGTAGTCAACTCTGCTACAAACTCTAAACACTGACTACAATGGTAGGGAGCATATGAGGAATAATTCCTGTATCCAGAGCATATATCCACCATAAAATTCCCCTACAGTAAATATAACTCTATTCCCAGTGCTATGGAGACAACACAAGACAACAGAACCAGTGTAAACGGAATTCAAAGCAAGTTCTATAATTTCAAACTCACTTACTGTTACAATGTGTCATGGACAGCAAGTGGGTAAAAGCTCTCTTAAATGTAAAGAGCATTCTGTTTCTAACTGCACAGAATTCTTGAAATTCATTTACTGTTTTTATTTGCAATAAGTCACATTTTCACTATTTAAATATATATTAATAATTTTTTATTTACAAATAATGAATGGATAAAAATATCCACACAAAACAAATGACCGCCAATATGTTGGAAAGAAAAGCATAAAAGGTGTTCTAATGCTTTCCGATGTCAATTTTGGTACAAAAATATTGGTAATTCTTATCTCGCACTCACAGTTGTGATTTAAACACATCATATCGGTCACATACGGTCCACAAAAGTAAAAAAAATAATAATAATTAAATAAATAAATTTAACTTGCCTATAGCTCAAATCAGAATAAAACGTTCTGCATAAGCATATGGTCGGAACTTCACACAGCTGTCATTCATGAAAATGATTAACTTCCAGTCCGGTGTTTGTCAAAAATAGTGAAAATGTGACATTGCAAATAAAAACAGTAAATGAATTTCAAGAATTCTATGCAGTTAGAAATAGTGGCTTCTTAGAACATTCAATAGAGCAGTCCTAGAACTCTGGGTATTTCAAAATTTTAATGTATTGAGATTTTCTGTGGAGACCGGTTTAAGAACAAGGACTGAGCAAAAGAAAAAAAAAAAGAGAATTGGAGAGTGCATTAAGCTGAATTGAAAACAGGAAGAGCTGGTTCTCTTCATTCAGAAACACCAAAGGCTTGTAACAAAGCAGTAAAAATAATACACAGAATATTCCCATGAGTGGCAGCTCTAAACCAACCTATGTTCATTTCAATACAAACACTTCACTGTCATATGCAGTATTGCTAATTGTTTCATATGAGCGTGAAAGAGTACAAGGACAACACTCAGGGTGGCTTAAGACTCTCAATTTGCATCTGCCCTTCACAGTTCTGCACTTTAATTCCATCTGTGAAACAGCATCCTGCAATTTCGCTTGGATTCCCAGATCATAGGATTGGGTGAATGGATGTAGGAAAGTTCTCGGAATCTCCCCAAATATTTCCTCCTCTCAGTCCATCACATATTAGGATAGGAGCAGGGAACACAAGGTTGCCAGATCCAGCGATCTTTGACGAAGAGCCAGGTTTACTAAAGCACTTGCATTTATTTAGCTTAATGTTTATGTTCTACAAGTGCATATATTGGGTAATACATGACAAATACCTAAGTAGTTTGCTAAGGATACAAGTATTAAGGCTAGAGCTGAAGTGCCTATAAAAACGACAATGTTACTGCAAACACGGCAACATACAGTTTGTGAAAATGAAAATATTAAACGGAATTAGAAAATGTTAAATACATTCATTATTGTTTTGATCTGCTACATGCAATGTTTAATATATTTTAAAGTGTGATTTTTGGTTAACTGTAGCTAGTATCAGTTTGATCCGTAAGCTTTATAATTATTAATTACAATAACAGTATAGTAACTAAAAAGTTTTTTTTTTTTTTTTTGCTTGTTTTAATCCACAGATTAAATTCCCAAGTGAAATTTTCACTAAGAATATGTCCCTTCCAATTCAGAAATCTGGACACCTTACAATAACACACACACTATGTGAGATATACATACTAATATAAGTCACATGAACTAGTAAAGTTCAAACAAAATACTATAAGTTCATCAGGGGACAGTTTCACCCAAACTTGACCAATAACCCTGAAACAGATTCACATACACACTACACCACAAGTACTCCAGCATGCATCTGGTCGTAACCACCTCGCTCCAGAGTTAAATGCAGTACTGACGGATAAATGTTGCAGATTTGACATCTTCTCCAATCTGTTTCCCTCAACTCCAGTTCTCAAGGTCAAGGGATCACAAAGGTCAAGGGTCATTAAGAGGCCCACCATCCACTGGACCAGTAGAGCTCAGAGAGAGGATATCCTACAATTATATGATTACGGCCAATGGCTCTAAATGCTCCTGGAATACCGTCACCTTGCCCTTCATTCTCTCATTCTCTTGCTTGTTTCCTCCTTTGCAGTTCTCATGAGTGACATGTAAGCTACAGTAATAGGTTTGTCATGTTTGGCCATTTGCTTTTGTCCTACTTTTTCACTGATCATTATTATCCAAAAACATTTACAGGTGAATTTTCAGCAATTAGAATCTGGCGTAACACGCAGAGTCTAATTGACCGTAAATAAGCATAATTTACAACAAGTCACATTCAAATCTGTTCCTTTCTCTGCATTCAATGAAAAGATCTCTGCTCTTTACTAAATCACCATGGATTTTGAAAAAAGGAAAAGAGAACACAGATGCTCTCACTAGATCCTCAAACACTAAATCATTCCACAGTTATTGGGGGTGTTTTTTCTACATTGATCCTAAACTATTGGAACTCAGTTATGCTTAGTGCAGAGCCATCTAGAGGCCAGCCATTAAAAGTTCATTTATTCCCTGGAAAAGTCCTCCTGTGGAAAGCATGGATCATTTACACTGGGTGATACAAGCATAACGCATAATTTGATTTATCACAATTATTCACAACTCTTGTCAAAACAAAGCAAGTACCTCACACCTTGGGTTGAAAGTCATTAATCTATTCAGCAGTTGGCAGCACAGATCTGACCCCCATGCGCATATGCACTGATTCAGCAGACATATTGCAATGCTTAAAGGATTAATTCAGCCCAAAATAAAAATTCTGTCATTATTTACTCACCCTCATGTCGTTCCAAATCTGTATAAATTTCTTCCATAAACCACAGACCACTTTTATAATACGTTTATGGTGCTTTTTTGTGATTTTGAAAGCTTGAAGCACCAGTTTTGATTCACATTCTTTAAAAATTAGAAAGTCAGTTACAGCGTGAGGATGAAAAAATAATCATATCCTCAGCATTTTTGTCTTGTTTTCCAGTACAAATATTATTTTAATCAAGAAACAATTACTTGATAAACAAAATAATTTGAGATGTCTTGTTTTCTGATAAATTTATCAGTTGAGTGAGTTTATGCAAGAATAAAACAAGAATACATGTCTGCCAATGGGGTAAGAAAAATGCATTTAAATTCAAAGAGAAAACAAGATTATTTTTCTTATCCCACTGAATGTTTTAGGCATAAACTCACTTCATTTTAATCTCCCCCTCCCCCCTAGAAAATGGGACTTTATATCTCAAGTCATTTTTCTTTTCAAGTAAATTTATCTTGTTTTAAGAATGCTTAGATTTTTGTAATGGAATACAAGACAAAAATACAGAACAAGTAAATCATTTTATGCAGTGTTGCTATTGCATTTGATCACCCTCACTGAACCAATGGGACATCACAATTTACAGTTTCACAGCTACGGCCTACACTTACTTCTCCTGTACACTCTCTAAAGTTTCAGTCCCATAAAACTGCTGTGTTGATCAGCGTGGCTGCCTGGGGACGCATCAGCCACTAAACCCCCTGCTGCTGGGCCCTAAAACACAGTGCTGAAGGACCCCCAGAACACATGTTTAATGGGCTTCATTAAAAACCAGTGAAGCGTTCAGATTAGCATAGTTATGGACTGTTGGGTTTTATGTACAGGCTACCTGAGTTTGAGCTAAGACCACAGTAGATTGAGGGAGACACAAATATTCAGGAAAATAAACTAGTCGTACCTTCACCGTTTCACTTTGGCTGTATTTCGACCCAAAGGACTCGGCAAACCTTAGGTTTCTTAGTATAGCAAAACTAGCGTCAAAAATGAATTCAGAAAATGTTCTTGCTCAAATATTAGTTTTTATATCCAATATGTTGTCAAATAAGACCAACATTTTAGGACACAGTCATACCGAACGAGTGCTGATTAAAACAATCAGTCCCTGAACTGGCCTGAGGTGCTTATTTTCCACTCAGAGAAACCTGTCAGACACACATCCACTCTGTGAAATTACACATATTCCTCCTGAACGCTTGCTGATGCTGAGTGTAATTGAAATGAATTTAATGGGGGTCACATTCCAGGGTGTTTGGACTGATGAAAGGGAAAACTCTAATGCATGCAACTGTTTTCTTTACGCCAAAACAGAGGGAAGCGGTGAAGAAAAAAAAAGGGGGGTACTTAATTAGGTCCCTGTGATTCAGACTTGTTTGCATGGGTCAGGGCTGAGGGAACAGCAGTTGAGGGAAATGATGAGAATAGTCTGGCCTCTTTGGAACAGCACAGCTACTGACAGAGTGATTCAATTGAGCAAAAGACAGCCACAGAGGTCAGTGTGTGTTATTTGTGAATCAGAAGTCCTGCCTGAACAAAAAGCATTGTGAATAAATTAATCACTGATACTTTTCGTTCAGGTTCTCAAGCTTCTTTGTTTTGGATGATATAGCACACCTAAAACCAAGTTAACTATCAATTCAACATCTACTGTATCAATAACTAGCATATACTAACTAGGGCAGGGTTTTCATTTCCAGATGTGAAATCTATCCACACTTCCTATAAATATAGTTTCAGCCTGCTGCTGGTTTCATTACGCTGGCTGAGGGTACACACATTAGTGTTGCGTCTGGAAGGCATCAAACTCTGATATATGCAGTTGTCCTGGATAACATTACAGACAGTGTGAAATAGAAAAAGTGATGCACAACACAGCATCGGTAAGACTCAGACTAAGAGTGTGTGTCCTGGACAACCTTTGACCCAGGGTTGTCAACCGCCCTGAATATAGCAGAATCATTCTGTATTTAAGGGAACAAAATTGGGTTCATTATTAAATCAATATGAAAGGTGTTGTATTTTACACCCAGGCAGCTGGGAATGCGTCAGGATTTCAGCTATTGGATTTAAATCATTAAAGTTTAGAATGGGAAACAGATCGCAAAGGATGGATGTGAAACACATTTACCTTTTACTGGTTGTTGCTAGGTTAGACAAATGGATATGCTTAACAGTATGCAACACTTTATATTAGATTAAAATTATTTTCATTTATGTGGTCAATTGTCACCAGCCACCAATTTATTTAATTCCCAATTGGAATATGTAATAGAAAAAAAAAAAGAGTTTCCTGTATTTCCCTAAAAAGACTAAGAGTGTTACTTATTTTGCTCCACTGGCGCTGGCAACTCTAAGCTTTGAGCCTAAAAATACAAACTACTACCCATTTTGAGACTGCCTCTATTTTTAAAAGGAAAAAGTAACACAGATTTATTTTTTAAATAAATACTTTGATTCAGCATGGATATGTACTGACCAAAAGACACATTCGTAATGTTATTTCACTTTGTTAGATTTCTGTTTTAAATAAATGCTGTTCTTTTGAATGTTCTGTTTCTTTAAAGAACAACTGCAGCACAACTGTTTCAACACTGATAATAAGAAATATGACTAAGAAATGCACCAAAAATCAGTATATTTAAAGGATTTCTTAAGGATCATGTGGCACTTCATATTCATCTTTGTCATTACAGGAAGTACAATTCACAATATTACAACAGTCAGTAATAGTTTGACTAGAAAAACACAATCATAAAGAGACCACTCTAATTAATCTGATCATATCTGATTGAATCAGTCTCTAATTAATCTCAATGAATTCCTTCACAGTGACCAGCACTGTTATAAATAACACTGCAGTTCCACTCACAGCTGTCTGGGCAAACACTGTGCTGTGTGTTTACAGCCGGATGATCTCCTATTAAACACAAAACCATCAGATGAGAAGGGGAAAAAAAAAAAAAAAAAAAGGACACCGGGTGCATTTTCCCACTGTTTTCAGCCCTCCCATTGGGCTCTGATAAAGTGGGTTAATGGTATACTAGAAACGCTCAAGAAACAAGAAGGTTGCTCACTCAAACATTTGCCTGTAGCCTTTTTTTCCCCTTGTGTTGTCTATAGCACAGAGGAATTCTAAATTAAATACAGATCTGCTCAGCCTGGCCAAACGCAGCTCTTTGGTTAAACAGGCCCTTTTTTCCTCTAATGCAAAATAAGGCCATACATTTTGATTAATATTTGACCAATTGTTGAAATTATCCAAAACTCGCATGTCTCGCATTCAGCAAATCCAGATGAACTATGTTCAAGATCTGATGATACGGTTCTATGCAATGACTTCATAATCACGCAAAAGTACTTTTCCAGCTTTATTCTCAACGGCCAAAAGCCAAGTCGCTGTTGACCCCGTAGGTGTCCAAAGAGAAACGCACAAGATTTTACGATTGATTAGAAAATTTCATATAATTCAGTTTCACAGTGCCTGATTGGATAAGCAGAGCACCTGCGAGCTGACTCTTTCACCCAATCACCACCATCTTCTGTCTGGACGTGTGGATGACATCACGGTGACCCCTGAAATATGTGCCATTCTTAAAATGCAAGATCACCATCAAGATAAATATCTCATTAAAAACTCAGTAAAATGTGTTTGAAGTTGAGTGTGTTTTTAAGCGTGGACCACAGTAATGGGGGCTGCGAGCATGTGTGTGTGTGTGTGTGTCTGTAGCAGTGAACATGTTTCTTGTCCTGTAAAAGGCCCTGCTTCTGCGGTTTGCATGCCAGAGACACTAACCAAACGAATGACTCCCAGTCGTAAAGCATTTCCGCCCAACTATTGCTGCATTCTGTCAGAAGTGTGTGCTTGCTTTTATCTTTTTTCTTCTTTCTGGCTTAAAATGTTCATCTGCTTGTGCTATGATGCTGCAATGCCCTGTTTTTGTCAAATGTTAAAGTTCATAAATACACAGACTCTCTTCAAAGGCATAAGCTCCTTTCACTTATATCTTTTAAAGTCTAAAAAGTACTTTCACAGGCTAAACAACTGCAGAAAATATCCAAACGTTCTTAAAACAAGATTAATCTGAAGCAAAAATGGAAAATAGTTTTCTTATTTTAAGAATAAACTTAAAATAACACTCAATTTTGTTAGTTTTATTTGAAAAATTGGCAATTAGTAAAACTGCCAAAAAATGTTTGTCTTGTGTTCCATTACAAATACATAAACAATTTTCTTACCCCATTGGCAGATATTTTTTTCTTGTTTTAAGCAAAAACAAACAAAATTTAATACATTTTTCAAGAAACAAGACCTAATATCTTAAGTTCTTTTGCTTCTCAAGTAAATTTATCTTAATTCAAGGATGTTTAGATATTTGTACTAGAAATTAAGACAAAAATAATAAGACAAATATTTTTTTTTCAGTGTAAATAATAATAATAATAATAATAATAATAAATACATTTTATTTATATTACATTTTATCTTATTTTAGGAATGTGTTGA
>JAFVLL020031668.1:0-42830 GCA_021397915.2 Tor tambroides
GCTGTGCTACTAACTAAGACTTGTCATCTATAATAAGCCACGGAATGGCTGGAAGCTGTAGCCTTGGAAAGCAAAATAAACAAAACATAGGCAGTAATACATGTGTAAAGGTTTTTTTCACCTTTCAAGGAGAGACAATTCAGGCGTTGTGCAGTTTTGCCATACAGAATTTATATTGACAATGGGCATATAGATGGTTAACAGATTAATTTATTCAACTATTTTTAAATGTTTTGCATTAAGCAGCAATTTAGAGCTTATTTATGACAAGTTACATATTTACACATGAGGGTGCTATAACATGTAGTGTCTTCTCCTTAGTGTTAATTGAGTGCTGTGTGAGACTATTTCATGCATTAAGACAAGATGGGCTGGTGCAAATTCCATAATAGAAGTTAAACTACATTAAAGTTCAGTAATAGTGTTTTTCCTAGAATCAACTATCTTTGTCGGTAGCATACGTGGTACAGATGTGCATCTCCATAACTGTGGCCGATGCAATACGCATCTCGATGCATAGCCAACAATACGATACATTAAAGATACATATGAAGCAGCTACTGATGCAATGTGATATGATTCACCCCTATTACGATGCAGTGAGATCTGATTTCGATTGGATTCAACACAATGCAATTCAGTGCAATACGATGCAATGAAAAAACATAAGATGCTATGCAACTGAAAATGGTACAGATAGTACACTTTTATTTCTTTGGTTCAAACAGACAGCCATGTTAATCTCTGTGACTCTCAGGACATGCCTCGTAGTGTTGTGATACGTCATATTCACGTAGCAGCAGTGGTGATGTGAGAACGCGCTTGAGAAACTACATATAAAATATTGGTCACATTGTTGGCCACTTTCTAAATAATAAAAGTATATTGCATCTACTAATAATTATATATAAATAATTTTTACAGATGCAAATATGTTAGAAACTATGCATTGCGATACAAATGCCAACTTTTATCTGATTCACACTTTTTTTTAAATCGATGCATTGCATCATTAAATTTTATGCCAATGCACCGATGCAAATCTATGAATCTTACCATCCCTAATACATGGTGATTTAAATGCCTTATGTTAGTTAATTACTGATGTTGGTTTATTAATAATAATTATAAAATTGCTGATTAATTGTCTGAACATATGGTATATTTTGAATTTGGCGCAATTGGTAGATGCTGCATTATACATGTTATACAGTGCATATTGTTTTGAGATGTTTTAATTCCCTTATATAGTGACTCCGATTCAGAATGGGCCCATGTTTAGTGGTCTGAGCTCTGCACTATTCCTCTAATATCCTGCACTGATGATTGGTTGACGTTGCATGTCTCAGATGCAAAGTGCATTCAGCACTAATCATATAAAATTTAAAAAAAAAAAAAAACAACTTGAGTAACTAAATGACAATTGAATTTCAATTTTGGGGGGAACTGTTTTTAATAGCTAATTAATCCGCAAATTTGACATCTTTAGTTTGCTTTTGTAGATTTAAAGAATGCTAATCTCTCAGAATGTTGCATCCTATTACAGTTAATCTGTGTTGTTCTTAGTAGTCGCTGTATCTCCTGGATACAGAATCACAGGGTTCCAAGAGAGCAGGTTTGTGTCTTTACATAACCTCTATGAGAGCAGTGGAATGCACACTGAAAAGGGCAGATCCACACCCCCTCCGACTGTCACCCCCCCCCCCACCGCTCTCACACAAACACCCTCGTCCTATCTCCCCAGTGACTTTTCAGGACAAGACTGTATGACCTCTGCCAGCCACTATTGGATGTATGGAGCAACAGGCAGGGCTGTGATTCAGGCTACTGCACGGCTGAAGCGAGCAGCTGCTGTTCACCATTAAGAGAGCTGGTGCTCAGCTCTGATAAAGACAGGCAGAGGAGTGTCCTGTGGTGGGACAGTCACTGAGCGAGATTATCCTGACCCCGGAGTGCGTACTTTCTGCCACACTGGCTCCATTAGCCGACAGCAGCATGAGAATGAAGGAGATCTCTTTACGGCAGGACCCTGACCTGAGGAAGGAGCTGGCACTGCTGGCACGCGGCTGCGACTTTGTGCTACCCTCTCGCTTTAAGAAGAGGCTCAAAGCCTTCCAGCAAGGACAGGCAGGTTGTCTTATATGTTCTGTGTGAAGCCATCAGACTCATCTTGTTTGCTTATGGTATTGCTGTCAGTCTCAGTGGGGATGTGATGCTAGCGTCCATTAGATGTGTGGTTATAGCTGTGCCATAGTAGTTTTTTTTAAATAACTGAGCGGCTAGAGGATTATCGGCGGTTTTAAGAGCATCCAAATGTTTAGGATTGAGCAGGAGACTCTGTCTGCCCTGTGCTGGAGTTGATGATGGTCATTCCCTTTTATAGACATGGCTGACACTGACGGGGGAAGGCAAGATTAAACACATTCGTCTCTCACAGTGGGTTAGCCTGAGCAGAATACCCTGCATGCCACATCAGAGAAAGACTTTCCAAATGCGTTAGGCTTCCAAACTTCCATGCTGGGTCCTAGAAGTTAGTGTATTTGAAAGCAAAAGCTTAGCTGCTTTTTTTGCTGTTATTGATGAGTGGCAGTGGACTACTGCTGGACCTACATTATGGTTGTCTCTAGAATAAGATAATGTAATGTAATAGCTAATCTATCACAAGAGACTGAAGCAATAAGTAAATTGTCAAAATTACCACATGACACCAAGCTTATGCAGTCATCAGATTCTTTTTTGGACATGTTAACACGTCCTGAAGGTGTTGTTTACTGAGAGGGGATACGGCTGCCCATGTGATGTCTTATTGCTGCATAAAATATGGCTGCACAGTTAATGACTTGAATTGAATTTTCAGTATGGCCTTGTGTGATTTATTGAACTACAAAAAGCAGTATTCTTTTCGTAAATTTAATGATTCTACAATGTAATCTATATTGTACTGTTTTTTTGTTTCAATTGTGTCATTGTGTAGTTGAAAATAATTTAATTACATGGTCTTGTAATGTTTGTTTTTTGTTCTGATTTGCTTTTTTTGGTGTATTTAAAATGTTATGAAAAATATTGTAGCTGGTTTGTTTTGTTCATGGCTTGGAAATATTTACTGAAGAAGTTTTTTTTTTTTTAAAGTTGTAGTTGGAGAAAATAATTGGGTTAAATATGTTAGGAACCAAGACCTCTAAAGAACTAGGCATTCATTGATGCTTTCTTTAGTATGAAATGCATTTGTGTATACAACCCACTCTAGGTCCATTTAATTATTACATGTTATAAATGTTTAACATGTTATTAAATTAATTTTGCCTTGCTAAGTTAATGAAATAAATGAAATGTATTGTGAAGACATTAGAGTTTTGTGGGCCAAGAGGTTAAAAATGAATTTGGAATAAATAGCATATTAAAATTAAATGTGATCCTTCATTTTTATGCCAGAATGAAGTATGGCAGTGAAGGTTTTGAATATCTGCTACCATATCACAATAACCAAATATTGCCACCTAAAATATTTATATCTCTCAGGATAAAACAGCAGCACAGAAGGTCAGGTTGTCTGAAGCCTACATATCCATCCATGTGTTGTCTAATATAGAAGCGCCAAATGGGTCTTGTTCAGTGTAATGTTGCTTATTCTAGAGAGTGGACTTTGATGGAGTTTTTTTTCCCTGTGTGGAAGTTCTAGGAGGTCAAGATCTTCACAGCTGCAGCCTGACACAAATAGTTGAGGTTTTAAGTTACTGTGGGAAGCTGAGCCTTTGGAAAATCAGTAATAAGAGGAATTTAACCACAAGTGTTCACAAAACATTTGGCATGAAGGACGTTTTGTCATTTGATAAAGCCATCATACTGTTGTTGTGCAAACTTGGGTCAAGTTTTCTCAAAATCCCCACCAATTTGTTTTAAATGTCAATCGTCATTGAGTTTTCATCCACCTAACTCTGGGTCATAAAGCTTGATCTGCAAATTTCAAGGCTTTTTAAACTTCTTGAACAAACATTTCAGGCAAGGCTTTGTCAAGTAAACATCAACAATTGCCTCTGATTGTTCCTCTTCTTTTTAAAAACTGTGCTTTAAATTGAACATTTTTTTAGTCAGTGTAACTAAATACTTCATTGTCGAATGTATAACCAGTCCAATAGTTTATTTCTGATGTTGTTTACCATACCAAGTTAATCTGTTTCCAACAGTGATGTTTGCAAGTCTGAACCTGCAGTCCATCACAAGTTGTTATCAGCTTTGTAACCGTTTAAAATTGTTCTTTTTCAGAACATGATAGCATATAGATTTGACACAAGGACAACAGGTTAGCACTGGTCATCGCACTGTACAGAGATTCCTGTTTTTTAACTTCATCCAGACCCAGCCAAAAGTCATAGTTGTTTATGTACATTATGCACTAGACAGTTTTCGTCAACAAGTAGACGAGTTTTATTAGTTGTTTTATTACCATTTTTTGTATGTTTTAAGGAAATGTAACAAACTTTAAGAAAAACAAATTTAGCAAATTGAAAATGCCAAACGAAAAGGTCTTAGCCTCATTTTATATTTAAAATTTGTTCAGTTGATGTCATGAATGAGTCACAGCTCATGTTTCAAACCATTATCCACGTTAACATTTCTTATCCTTCATGTCATCACATAGACCAAAAATCCTACAAATATTGCAAGCCTTCTCCTTAAAGTTATCCACAAGGGTGTGCGTCTGTCAAAATTGTTTTAAACTTTGCTTTACGCACTCTGAGGTGACTTAATTAAGCCATCACTGTGAAATGCTGATTGAGGTGCAATTTTCAGAGCAACCGTACATCTCTCCCACGATGAGTCTTGAATGGTTATTATTTCTGTCTTTTTCAGCAGGCACAGGCTAAGAAAGAGGAGCCCGTTACACCAGCTTTAAGTGAAAGCATTCCAAAGTTCTACTTCCCTCGAGGACAGCCCCAGGCCAATATCAACATAGACAATCTTATTTCCAAGATAGAAAAAATATTTTCTCAATTTCCTGATGAAAGAGTCACTTTAAAAGACATGGGGCTGGTCGCCAAGGTAAGTGTGGTTTGTAACGTGCCGCCTTTATCCACTTGGCAAATTGTTCATTTTGTGTAACTAACGTATAACTGTTTACAAGTTTGAAGGTTTTACTTTTCCTGTAGCCAGTGGAAAAATATCACCACTGTTTATATGTTGAATTACTTATCCTGAATAGAACCAGTCTAGGTAAACGACGGGATTCAGGAGTTTAAACAAAATGATTTATAAACATAATCATTGCTAATTAGCCCCATTTTTAGTTTCTACAGCACATGTGAAAGATGTAGTCATAATGTCCAAGCAATTAACAGAAACCTTTGATTGAGCTCAATTGCCCGTTAAAGAGAGAATGGTTATAGTGTTGAGTTTTATTTCTGAACTCTACTGTAACATTCAGATCTCAAAACTTTGCGGTCTGTTTGGCACTTATTTGTTTAGATAGTCATTTTGAAATTCATTACGTCTTCATCTATTTTGTCATCCTGACGTTGCAGTAACAGTCTATTTCTGTGTGAAACTTTTTTTTCTCCTTGCAGGCCTGCGAGTGCCCACTCTATTGGAAAGCTCCATTGTTCCATGCTGCCGGAGGAGACAGGAGGGGATATGTGTCCGTTCACAAGTTAGTGGCAATGTGGCGAAAGTAAGACAATAGTTCTCTTCACAGTACCTTCTCACATGAATATCGGCAGGGGTCATTGGCTGTACATGTTGCTTTTTAACAAGTGTATGAATGTCCTCTTACCAAGAGCTGAAGTGCAGTGAGCTCTGTCTGATTTTGGTGGTATGATTATTTTGTACGATGATACTGCTGTTTACTGCAGGTGTCCCTGCATTGCTTTGTAATTGATTTATTTTTCATTTTTTGTGTGTGGCTGTCTTGTATATTCTCATTCATGTTTTTAACTGAGGGGTGGTGAAAATTCTACAGAGAGCCCATGAACAGATAGATGACAAAGAAATATATTAGTATGTGATATGCCTTCTATATCATTGATGTACCATGTCTAGGAATACATTTATGTAAATATTTTTAATGACATTATTAGTGGTCCTGAGAAAATTGTGAGTTCCTGGTTTGGCTGAGCATCTGGGTGGGGGGTCCCTAAATCTGTAAAGGTTGAAAAATGTTGTTTTAAATCATTATTCTTCAATCATTGTACGTCAGAACTGGCTGAGCGTGAATTCTGGAGCCTCATTTGTAGATTCCAATAATCTGAATACATATATTTGAAGTGAAGGTTTTTGGAGACCATATTGCTCTTTGAAAGGGTGAGAGGGAGCCTGAAACCATCTGTTTCCTCCCCACAGAGTGCTTCAGACCTGTCATGATGACGCATCCAAATTTCTTCACCTTCTGGCCAAGCCTGGCTGCAATTATTTGGAACAAGAGGACTTTATTCCATTCCTGCAGGTACGGAGTTCTGGAATAGAGACCTACCACTGAGAACACAGGCACACGCAGGACAAAATGCACCGAGCATTGATGATTTCAGCATTATTCCTTTTTTTATGTACTTGCAAAATTCCAAATGTGACGCTTAATGTTATAAAATAATCGTGTGCAGAAGTGCATTCTTTGAGTTCAGTGATGGACATGTCATTTATATTCACTGGCAGGATTGGCCGAGCACACTGGAGGAGATGTATTCTGGCGTCCGCACTTTAATTTGTATTGTGTAGCTTTAGCAATTGCTTTGACTGTTTTGATGAATGAAAAAAGTATTGTTATGGAGTAGATTGGCCTGTTCCCGTCTGCTCCTTTACAGCAGTGATTTATGTGTTTTTCTATTGTTTAATTTCACATGGGGAAGGGTCAAAGAGTCCCGCACCTCCCCCAAAATAAGTTGTCGTAATTTATTGCCTTTTACGCATATATACCAGTATTTGACTATGAAACATGCATGAGTAAAATCTTTGTTGCTCTCCTGAAGAATGCACTAGATGGAAAAGTCATCGGGCCATATGTATGCAGAGAGTGAGACTGGCTGAAACTGATGCACAAGCTAAAAACTGGATTTGGCCTTAAAATCACCCCTTTGTTCTTAGAAGTTTAATACCTTTAACATTTCCACACATCTTGTACCAACGCATTAGCCTCTGCAAGTGGACTGACTAAAATGATTCGCCTTTTCTCTGTAATCTAATCCAGAGTCTCTTTGCACACAAATGGATTTAACAGTGCTGTTTTTTTTTCTTCGCCTGTAAGCCGTGTCAGTTATTATATGCTGACTTTGATGTTATATTGGTGTGTGAATCATTTTTATACCTTTTTTTTATAGGATGTGGTGGATTCACATACAGGTCTGGCATTTCTAAAGGAGGCTTCAGACTTTCACTCACGCTACATTACCACTGTAAGGAATACTTCCAGTTGTGTATTTTTCTAGTAATTCAAATGCTTTTTGTATATTAAGCAAGGATTTGCACCATTAACTAAAACCTCAAATAACCTGAACAGACTGTGTGTGTGTGTGTGTGTGTGTGTATATATATATATATATATATATATATATATATACACATATATATACACACTGTTCTTATTATTTTGGTGCACCATAAGTCTGGACAGGTTACAGATCAGCATTGTCTTGTTGAATTACTTCAGTGAACCTGATGTTCAACAAGGTGCTTTTTCTCCCAACAGGTAGTCCAAAGGATATTTTATAATGTAAACCGCTCATGGAATGGAAAAATAACATGTTCAGAACTCAGGAGAAGTAGTTTTCTACAGGTAAATATGTTATGAGTCTATATCTAGGAGTAGAGTGAACATTTGTCAAATTAATTTTCTTGAGAAATGTAATTGTAACCAGCGTAAACAGAAAATAGTGTATGCTTAATATACAGTATTTTAACCTTGCCTACATTAATATTATTTTAGATTAATTGTTGATTTAGTAGTATTATTTTATTATTATAGATTTTAAGTAATATGATTTTGTTGAAAATAAAGTTGTTTTGGAATTTCTACTGCTGATTTTTCTGAAATCAGGCTGGCCTATCTACAAATTAGTTGACTAAGCTTTTCCATTGTGTTTTCCAGAATGTGGCACTACTTGAAGAAGAGGAAGAGATTAACCAGTTGACAGAGTTCTTCTCTTATGAACATTTCTATGTCATCTACTGTAAGTTCTGGGAGCTGGACACAGATCACGACTTGTACATAGACCAGAGAGACCTGATGCGACATAATGATCAAGGTACCCTTAAGACCGTCACACTGTTCTGACATGCTGTTTAACGATTGGCTGCTTATTGCTGGAGGTGACGTTAAATATCCCCTCCAGCAGCACTTGACTGCATATGTTTCTGTTTGCTGCAGAATGAGTTTAGTAAACTGAACGAAGTGCGGTGAAATTTTAACATCAGTTTCCTCTAGCATGACGGCATGTCTGGCACTCTATAATCGTTTTATCTGCTTTCAGGCAGGGTCAATAATCATTGCGTCTTCAAAATGATAAAATAAGGATATTAAATCACTGTCTTGTGGTTGCAATTTACAATATTTACAACCTTTGACAGCAAATTATTACCCAGTTTAAGCGTTTTCTATGAATAGAGGAGACGACTGTGATGTGATTTTTTTTTTTTTTTTTCTGCTCTCTTTGACAGCCATATCCCACCGAATGATTGAGAGATTGTTCTCAGGAGCTGTAACCAGGTACCATCTCTGATTTTTCAGACGTTCTTTTGTTTCTCTCCAATTTTTGAAAGCTTGCGTGTCATGCGTCACATTATTATAGATTTTATGAGTGCTGTGGTTAATTATACTCTGATGCTCAGGGACAGAAAGGTTCACAAAGAGGGCAGACTGAGCTACGCTGACTTCGTATGGTTTCTCATATCTGAGGAGGACAAAAAGACTGAGACCAGGTAACTGAAATAACCTTCCTTCATCTATTTTTTTTTATTGCTTATAGATGTTCCAAAATGGTTTGAGTTTTTGTCAAAATGATAGGGCTGCAACTGTCAACTTCGTTGATAATTAATTTGTCAATTCTTTCTTCAAATGTAAACCAACTTTGAATGAGTAAAATTTTAATTACATTTATTTTTACAGTATTATTTACATAATCTGTTTCATTTACATCATCTGCTTTTTATTCTTGTTGATTGTGTAGCATAGAGTACTGGTTTCGCTGTATGGACCTGGATGGGGATGGAGTTCTGTCCATGTATGAACTGCAGTACTTCTACCAGGAGCAGTCTCTCAAGCTTGAGGCCATGGCCATTGAACCACTTCCTTTCGAGGACTGCCTCTGCCAAATGTTAGATATGGTTAAGCCAGAAATCCCAGGTATTATTTGAAATGATGAATAATGTTTTGGATTGAATTTCCCAGGTATTTTAGACTTAATGCATGCTCATCTGCTCCGATTGCTTTATTTTTTTCAGGAAAGATCACTCTCAGGGATTTGAAGAGATGTAAACTTTCCTATATTTTCTTTGACACATTCTTCAACATTGAGAAGTACCTAGACTACGAACAGAGGGATCCCTTAATGGCTGCAAGGGTAAAGAATAACACATTATGTGCGTCATTTTATTGCTGTTTTGGTCACTTGGATGCTGTAATAGCACTGATGTTCTGCATGTGTCGTTTTATAGGATGCTGAGACAATGGGACAGGAGATTTCTGACTGGGAGAGATATGCTGCAGAGGAGTATGATAACTTGGTAGCTGAGGAAACTGCAAACGAGCAGTACAACAATGGGTGAGACTGCATTTCCCACAGCTGAACTGTCCACAGACCACAGTATTATCACTCTGCAGCATCATAGATGAGCTAACAACACTAAGCTTCAGCTGCAGGCAGCCTCTCTAAACTCAGTCCTTCATCTAACAGGACTTCACCTCATGCAGCAGTTTTAATAACATCAATCCAATTTTGTCATTTGCTGCATTGTCACTGCACTTGAATCAGTGATCGGAGGCCTGATGAGGTATTATGTGACGCTTTTAGGATCAGCACAGACTTCTAATGGCAGGATGAGTAGAGTTGAAACAGGTAAGACACTGTAGGTGCAGGGTTGAGGTTCCTTCTGTGTTCTCCCCACCTTCTGTTCCTCGTGGCTTCACCTGGTCACTGTAAAACGCCGACACCACGTTTCGATCATCATTTTACAGTTTCAGCAAACTCCAGTATTGTCTGCTGTATTTTCAGTGGCATACGTTCACATGTCTGTTCCTTCTGGAAGTGTTTTTCCCATGTGTAGTTTCTCCATATGAATATCCTCTCTCCAATTTTCATTAAATTTGAATCTTCCAATCAAAGTACAAGACTGTGTATGCTATAAATTCCGTTATAAAGGTATGAACTGCTCTTCCCAAGTATTGTGAATGATATAATTGAACTGAAAGGGCTAAATACATTTTGTAATTAATTCAGCGTACAATTTTTTGCTTTCTTTTCAGCTATGACAATGTTCTAGACCCAGTTGATCACATTACATGTGCTTTTGACCTGCGGAATGAGAAGAGACATCTCTTTGAGATCCCCAACCCTCACTGTAACCTGGATGAATATGAATACGAGGACGATTTTGAATGACAGCTACCAACACAATACAACACATCTGCTAGTGTGTAGAACAGGACGTGGACCAACCCTGCTCTCCAATACTGATGCCGCCTGGTTCAGCTAACCAAGGTTTGAGAGTGTGCAGATACACTCCCCCAGCCGCTGGATACCAGACAGTAAACCAGCAGTCTGGCGAGGCTCTGTTTAGCGAGACAGATTGTGCTGGCCCAGTCTATCTGTCAGTCTGACATCAATGCACAACCAGGTTTCTGAAACAAATGTAGCTGCACTGTAGGTTTCAAGCAACTACACTGGAACCAAACGGGTACACTTGAAATATTGAATGTGCACTACGTTTATAAATATTTAAATGTTTTTATGCACAGAATTGGCCAATAAGACATTCCAGAGATTCACCAGTGATTTCAGCTTGATTTCATGGATGGCTTATTTCTCATGGAGCTCTGTTGACTTGCCTTATGTGTTTGAGGCTCACATTAAGATAAAATAATGCAGTAATTAGACTCTGACATTTTACTGTCTGTGTGAGAAGTGTTTCTAAATCATAATGTATTTATGTATTTGTAAATATGTTCTTTGCCTTGTTTGTTCTAAACCTTTAGGCTTTAGTCCAGCTAAATGTTTTCAACAAATCATGTTTGTATCGTTTCTATAGAAGTGCTTGCTAACAATGTGCTTTTATTATTGTACATACATGAACTTTTTCTTCTGTCTTTAAAGTATTAAAACAAGTCACACATTCACTGCAGGATGTTATTGCTGTTTAATTAAAGTTAACATTTACATTTCTGCAAGTCAAATTCATTTGAAATATTTATAGAGCCACCTGTTTTAATTTTACAAGTTAAGGCATAAACGTAGTAGCTGTGACCAAAAATATAATAAAAAAAATGCAGCTGCTGCTTCTCAAACACAGGTGTAGCTTAATTGAATACCTGAATAAACACCACATTGTGATTCAGCAATGCAACAACAAAATGTGTATTTGTGGTCTAAAAGTACACAGGGCACCAAATATAAACATTAAAAAAGACTGAAGGTCCAAATTGCAATATTTTTCTTTTGCGCTACAGTTAGCCATGAAGGAGTGTTTTACACAAGATTTGAAAGTGCATCATTCTGTCTTTTTAAGCCCACACAGGCTGTGCAAAAAATTATCAATAGCAATGCACCATGAATTTACATTCTTTACAAATTTTTCAGCACCACGTTATTAGATCTGAATCTGATCATGGTTATCATTTTAAAATGCCACAATTTTCATATAAAGGACAATATGTAGTGCAAATGTTGTTCTTTAACAACATTAACAAGACAGTAAATACAAAACCAGATCCATAATGACAGATGTGAATTACAACATTAATCGTCAATATCTACAGTATCCACATCCACTTCATCGGTGCTCCTTGGAACTTTATCAGACATGAGACTGCTGGTCAGCTGCTCTCTGCTCAGTGGGGCTTGTTGGACTTTTGAGTCTTCAGAACTTCACATGGAAGAAAAATACAACAATGTGTTACTCAACTGACTGACTTTTCACACGGTCAATAGAAGTGTCTATTGAACTTACCTTTTCAGAAGCTTGTTTCCCTTTGGTTCTAAAGAGGGGGAAAGAAACCTTTGGTCCCCTGTTAAAAACAAAAATAGATGAATTATAATCAAACTTCACATTATGAAATTCATCATTTTTAGTAACACTAATAACTATTAACTTACTGGACATACCTTAATATGTTTGTGGATATATTTTCTGATATATTTACTTTTGACATACTGCTGCATTTTTATTTTGAAAAGCTGACTTTAAAGCATGCTATACTTCACATAAATCTGTCCAATTGTTTTAATTATTTGTTATAATTATATGTATAATTAGTTAATTTTGTCATTTTTTATTAATTTATACTATTACTTTTTAATTATTTATACTAGTATAAATTTATGAAACATTTTAATTATAAAATTCATATCAAAATTAACCTAAGACCTTGACACTGAAAAAGTTCATGTCCATGTTATTTGTCAACAACCCTTTTACATACTGCATTATTAAAAACCTGGACCTCAGAAGTGAGCCACTGAGAGTTCATACCTTCAGAGTTGACTTGTTTGACGGAGGGTGATCTGGAGCGGTTGGAGAGAGAGGGCTGTTTGTTGGTGTCAGAGCTGATGAAGGAGATGGCATCTTCTCCCTCAGCTGTGCCCATCAGAGATGCTCTGTAGTAAATCAGCGGTATCCAGCACTCCTCTCTGTTGTTAATGACCTGCTCACCAGCAAACTTTTGCAAATAACTGTAGCTGGGGAAGAGACGACCAGTTTTAAAAAAAAAAGATGTTAAGATCCAAATTGCAAGATGGTTGCAGAATTCAGCTTTAACTTACATAGTCTTCTTGTCCGGTTTGAGCAGTTTGCTGGAGAATTCGCTGAGGATGGTGAGGTATGAGATGTACGGTGGAGAGTGTTTCTCAGACTGCTGAACGAACCCTTTGAAAACAAACTCAATGCCGTCCCTGCATAGAGAACCCCATTTATTCATTCACACTAGTAAGAGGACATTTCCTTTTAAGACCTGAATAGTCCTTCTCCTGTCCATCTATATTTGAATCCTAATGTAAGACCAAAACTACAGCCCTGAAATAACCAAAGACAGGACTCTTCTGTCCTGGCTAAATGAAGCCATGCGGTGCAGCATCTTGACGTAAATATTTTTATTTGTGGACGAACATAGCAATCAGTCTGTTTTAGCTGTGTCACTATGCCAGACATCTGACGTGAACTCGCTGACACTGAGTCAGCAGCAGAGTTAGCCGGCCCGGGTGGACTGTGGTACCTGTGGATCATGGCCAGGGATTCGCGGGATTTGATCTGGTCCCATCCGAAGGTGAGTGAGAAGCGTCTGGCCAGCTCCTTGATGCTGCTATAGGTCTGAACCCTGGAGCTGCAGGTGTTTCCTCTGTCCTGCTCCTGTTTCAGCCTCAGATACAGCTGAACACACACAGAAAATGTATCTAAGTCCATACACATGACATAGAAAATCTGTCCTTATTTCTATTTCATTATTAATGATCATTTGTGATCACAAATATATTGCAGCTTAATTTCTTAATTTTTCTGTATGTATATATATATATATATATATATATTTTTTTTTTTTTTTTTTTGTGGGAGTATACTGGACATTTGCACTCAAACATAAGATATCTGATATGTAATGAAATAACCATTTTTAATTACTCTAGTGTAAGCTAAAATGACATTTGTCAGATAAATTATTAATGAAATAATACAATTTTAATATGCTGATTAGTCTTTTTTTACATTATTGTAATATTTAATAATCTTTAATTATGTAGCAGCTTACACTTCACTGTTGCTAGTATTATATTATTAGATTAACATGTACATGTTTAATATGGAGACTATGGTACTAATTGTTGTCTAAAAATAATTTTATTGTCTAAAATATAATTTTTTACACATTTCATAACTGTAATAATCTTATAATAAAATATAATGACAATATACAATGTACACATTTTAGATTTAAATAATGTATGTACCATTCAAAAGTTATTTTAAAGAATATTAGAATAATTTCTGAAGGATCATGTGACACTGAAAACTGAAGTAATGGCTGTTGAAAATTCAGCTTTGCCATCACAGGAATAAATTACATTTAATTTTTTATATATTAAAATTGATCATATTAAACAGAAAATAGTTATTTAAATATTTATAATATTTAACAATATTACTGTTCATATTGTTTTTTGATCAAATAAATACAGCCTTGATGAGCATAAGAGACCATTTTCAAAAACAGGACAGTAGTACAATGTATAATTTAAATAAATTATATATATATATATATATATATATATATATATATATATATATATATTTTAGAACAAAGCAAAGTCTAAAGAGCTGTGTATGTATGTTTGAGCAATGCTTTGCTTCCATTTCCTTTCTCAGCACAGGATCTACCATTAAGCTATTCAAGGAGTGAAAGAGCTGCTAGAACACTCCACACTGAGCATGATGGGATGGCGGGAGGGTGGATTCATTGTGTCTCTGAGGTGTCGACAGCTGCAGGGGCCCATCAGAGAGCAGAGAGCACAGGGGCCTGGGACAACCAGCTGAGCAGATGTGCCACGCAGAGGCACATCACATGAGGGAGAGCGCCGGTGAAGGACTGCAGCCTCCATACCTGCTGAAGGCACTGCACCAGCGTGCGTGCGCTTTCGATCTTGTCCATCTGCCGTGTCCTGTTCAGGGTTTCTTTGATGATGTCGCCGAAGTCATTGTAGTACTGCAGGGGAAAAATGACAGCAGTGAGTGATACAGGCTGTGAAGAACGCTCGATGTGGCTCCATGTCTGCCATATGGCTTCACGCCTAAGAATGCAAGCCTGTGGCATACTGAAAGCACATTACCCATAAATCTGTCTGGCCCTAAAGATAAGACTCTGGAAAGTGTAGCCTATTAGTCATGGGAGGTTTAAGATTTTTTGGAACTTCTAATATGGTGACAATTATACTCAAACAAACCAAAACACCATACATATATCATTCAATGTATCATACTCCACTTCATGACTTCATCATTAGAGGAATACTCAGGGTCAAAAACAACAATTTGTGATGTCAATTATCACACATAATTATTTATACTAGTCCCTCAAAAGAAAAAGTGACAGTAATGCACTTCTGGACATCTTCGCTTATTAATAACATATTGGTGGTTTATTAGTACTTATAAAGCACATTCTGCATGACCATATTCTACATCCTTAACCTAAACTTAACAACTACTTTACTAACTATTAATAAGCAGCTAATTAGGAGATTATTGAGGCAAAAGTCATAGTTAATGGTTTGTTGAAAAGTGAGAACTGGACCTTAAAGGGTTACTCCACCCCAAAATGAAAATTTTGTCATTAATCACTTACCCCCATGCCGTTCCAAACCCATAAAAGCTTCGTTCGTCTTCGGAACACAAATTAAGATATTTTGATGAATTCTGACAGCTCTCTGACCCTCCCATAGACAGCAATGTAATTAACACGATCAATGTCCAGAAACGCAGCAAGGAGACTGGTAAAATAATCCATGTGACATCAGGGGTTCAACCGTAATTTTCCGAAGCTACGAGAATACTTTTTGTATGCAAAGAAAAAAAAAGACTTTATTCAATAATTCAAGCTGTTCTGTCAGCTGCGCCACGCGGATACGCTGTTTATGTCGTTTACGCTTTGATTTGAACGAAAACAAAGTATCCGTGTTGTGCGTCTGACACAGAACAGCTTACGCTGTTTGCATTCAGTGGATACTCTCCAAAATGGCGCTACGGTAACACATCTGACCTCACATGGATTATTTTGCCGATCTCCTTGCTGCGTTTCTGGACGTTGATCGTGTTAATTACATTGCTGTCTATGGGAGGGTCAGAGAGCTGTCAGAATGCATCAAAAATATCTTAATTTGTGTTCCGAAGACGAACAAAGCTTTTACGGGTTTGGAGCGACATGGGGGCAAGTGATTAATGACAAAATTTTCATTTTGGGGTGGAGTAACCCTTTAAAATAAAGTGTGACCATGTGTCTTTTTTTCAAAAAAAAAAAACAAACAAAAAAAAAACAACATCTTAATCACCCAAACTTTCGAACAATAGTGTATGATATGACAATGTTTACACAGTTTCCATATTAAAGGCTTACAGAACATACTGTATTTACTTAGCATTATCAATGAGCAACTAATATTAGACTATTTAATTTACTAAAATATTTCATACTTAAACATTAAAATCAAATCATATTAAAGTACCACTAAATGTATGTTTTAAATATGTTTTTGTACTGTCAATTACAATTTTATTTTTATTTTATACAATTTTAAAGTGAGGAGTTTGCTCCATGTAAATGGTGCTTTAATGATAGTTAAATAATATATTATATTTCATGTAAAAGACTGTGTCAATAAAGCTTGAGCAGCATATTTTACACAGAATATTTCTTTAAGAGAAGTGTTCCAGTATATATGTGCCGGCTCTGATGATGGGGGTTTCTCTCAGAAAGTAAGATTTCCGACATATCTCTGTTGCTGAAAACTCAGCTGGTTCAGACAAATACACTCTTACATTGAGTGACTTTCAGACTTCTGGCAGTTAAAGCAGTACGTACAACACTGTAGGTGAGAGTCTGTATTAACCACCCTCAGCCACTGACCCACCTACTGCCAAACAACAACCTTCATTTATTACCATCTATTTGCTTTAATACATATTCTAATACATATCCGCTCTAAGCGGTCATGAAATGTGCCACTGTCGTACAGTTCAGAGAAGAGACCACTTGTTACCGAGAGGAAGCTGTTCAAATGAGGGGTCTGCGGCGCTTGCCAACTTTACGTCATTTGCCTCAACTTTGAAAGCTGTCGTTCAAAATGATGGTATTTAGGGTGAGTGTTTGTGTGTGTGTGTGTAGTTTTCTCTTCGAAGGCCTCATCAGAAAGAATGTTGGCGTCTCTGTGCTGGCCGAGCCAAGTGGGCATTCCAAACATGTCAGCATGTTAAACACACACACACAAATACACAAACACCCACAGCACTGTAAATCCCACCTATCGTAAATTCCAAGCCTAAGAACTCCAGTTATGAAAAAAGGAGCCGAATGAACAGAACACATCCATCTAATACTAATATTAATCCTAAGCAATATGCTAAATAGATTTTTTTAATTTCATTTATACTGCTTATAAATATATATTTTTTTTTTTTACTAAAATATTAGAGGTAAAAAAAAGCAATATTTGCTGTGAACACTGTTGAATGCATGTTGTGTGCTATTCCACCAAATTGCGATGCTTATCTGTAGAACTTATATTGAGAAACAAACTACAGATTAAGTATCAAATTATCTCTGAAACAGATCAGAGCGAGAGAGACAGGAAACCTGCATGATGAGTGAAGTGTCTTACCTTCACATACTGCTTGAAAACCTCAGCAGCCATGCTCATCTCTAGCACACTGTGCACTATCAGCTTGCAGTACGCCGCCAGAAGATTTCTCCGCCGGTGCAAGTCTTCCAGCCGTCCGTCTCCACACTCACTCTCACTGACTGCACAGACAGACACAGAGAGAGAGACAGGTTGAAACAGAGGGGTTGAGATTCAATAAGAGAGCGGTATAATTATGATACTCAAATCTTATAAATGAAATGCTTTCCTGAGGTGAGCTAAAGTTAACAACATTTTCTGCTCTGGAAACAGAATGTGTCTGTCGTCGTCCTGCCTGGTCCTGAAGCCATCACTTAATAGAGAGCTTTCATAACAGCATTAGTGACGTGAAGAAAATCCAATAACTAAATTGCTTTTTATTACATGTTACCAGCAAAAGCTTATATTGCATTTTTCAAGAAGTAAGGAATTTGTGCCAGCACGAATCGACGACTCTGAAATATTTATAGAATTGATACGATTTGCTTCAGTCACACTTGATTTCTAATCAAATACCCCAAAATCTGATGTTATCTCATATGCTGCTTGTGTTTGTCTTAAAGCAACACAAAGGCCAAAAACAACATAAAAACTAGTCTAGGAGAGCTAATATTGATTTTTCAACATATGTAGTCATTTCGGATGTGCTTACCAACGCTTCTTGGCTTTGGAGTGGGCTTCTAAATATAATTCCACAGGCCTCTGTGTTGATCTAATTACCTGTTCATTTACAAGTGCAACTTCTGTAGGATCTCACCTCATAATATTATAAGGGATTATTATCATAATGCATTATCTATTAGGCTTACACTCCTTGATTCAATGGCATGATTTATAGGTCAGTGAGAAGGTGGGGTGCAATTAGATTAACTAACCACAAACAAATACTGTGTTCTGCTATAGTGCTTTTCATTAATAGAAGGAGAATGAGGCTGATTGTGTTTCTTTATGTGATTATTTTGCGCCTATAGGCAGGTGTAGAGGCAGACTGCCATCTGCTGGTGAAATTGAGATTATTCTTATCTATCAGGATACCTTTGTAATGTATATATAATACAATAATACAAAGGTGTTGAATGAAGTATATGTATATATACATATATGTATACACACACACACACACACACATATATATATATGCACAGTATATATATGTATATATGTATGTATGTATGTTTGGGGTTGGAGAAATTTTTTTAATGAAAAAAGTGTCATGCTCAGAAAGTCTGCATGTATTTGATTAAAAATGCAGTTTTAAAAAGTACTGCATAAGTAATATTATTAGCTGTAAAACAGTGCAGAATATTATTGTTTGTAAAATTACTATTTTATTTTTTTAATATATTTAAAAATGTCATGCATTTTGATCATGGAAAAGTTGAATTTTCAGCAGCCATTACTCCAGTCTTCAGTGTCACATGATCCTTTAAAAAATCATTTTAATAAGCTGATTTGTTGCTCAAGAATCATTTCTCATAATGTTATACGCATTATATGTGTATATTAGTGCTGTCAAAAAATTAATCACGATTAATCGCATCCCAAATAAAAGTTTTTGTTTACATAATATATGTGTGTATACTGTGTATATTTATTATGTATATATAAATACAAACACATGCATGTATATATTTAAGAAAAACATGTTATATTTATATATTAAATATATTTTTATATAATATAAATTATATGAATATAAATATAAACTTTTAAATACATGTAAATATTTTCAAAATATATACTGTATGCGTGTGTCTTTATATATACAAAATAAATATATACAGAAGACACACATATATTGTGTAAACAAAAACTTTTATTTTGGATGCGATTAATCGCGATTAATCGTTTGACAGCCCTAGTGTATATACATACACACATTATATGTGTATACACATACACTCGGGCAGCCGTGGCCTAATGGATAGAGAGTTGAACTTGTAACCCGAAGGTCGTTGGTTCGAGTCTCAGGTCCAGCAGGTCCATACACTCTCTCCACCCTCAATACCACGACTGAGGTGAGACCCTTGAGCAAGGCACAGAACCCCCAAACTGCTCCCCGGGCGCCGCAGCATTGGCTGCCCACTGCTCCGGGTGTGTGTTCACTACTGTGCATGCACTTGGATGGGTTAAATGCAGAGGACAAATTCCAAGTATGGGTCACCATACTTGGCCACACACCACTTCCCTTTCCCCCCTTTCACAGTATACATACTCACACATCTATAGATAGATAAATTTAGCTTTTTAAAAATATATATTTAAAAAAACTATTTACCTCTATGAGATAAGAATTATGTAGCTGTTTTTCCTTGCATATTTCTGACAAACAGCACATGTCACTGTGTCACTCACAGCATCATATATAGATTGAGACAACCTCTGTCTCTCAGGGAAACTGCGTCTGTCACAAAAGCATCAAGAGCTGTTGTGATTTTGTTCCTCATGTTTTTGTCTCTGTGGTTTAATTGGGCCCAGGGGAGGGGGAGCCCACACCCACACATAAAAAGTTTGTCCCAGGCCCTGTGAATTTTAGTGGCAGAATTTTATGATACCCTTAGGTATTCCAGATAAGGGTAAGGGTAAATTTTCCACAAAATCAAATCAGATGTTTTCTTTAGTAGATGGTTTGATTTGAAATGCGAACTGCTCATCAAGTTATCGGAAAACTGGGGACAACTGGGGACAACTGGGAAAAAAATGGCTGTGGTGAAATTGATGAAGTGCTCCCAGTGGGGAGCACTTCATCAATTTCACCACAGCCATTTTTTTTTACCATCATTTGGCACTTAGTGAGAGTTAATTTTGGGCCCTCCCTTAAAACCATCCTGCATGCATATCCCATGTGCGTCACTGAGTTCCAACAACATTAAAGTTGTTTTGTTTTATGCGTTTTTTTTTCCAAAGAAACCTCAGTTAAACCTCAAGAACATGCAAAAAAAAAAAAATTGATCTAAAAGGCAACAACTCCAAACACTTAACTAACACTGGATCTGTTGAGGCCGCCCACATGTCAGCCCACAGCAGAGCACAGGCCAAACAAGAACTCTTAAGATTTTCTGTAAATGAAAAGAGAAGAGAACCTTTACTACTGTGGGTGTCCTGCTCAGGGCTGGTGAAGACATGCTCCACGACGAAGGAAAGAAGAGCTTTCTGGAGTTTGGGATCAGGGGTGTACAGCAGTGGAGTGCCTGCAGACGAATCCCACATCTGAAGCTGGTAATTATGAGCTATGAGAACATCACTCAGACACATGAAGGCCTTTGTGAAAAACAACATAAAACAGACAGTAAACAGACAGTGCCTGATCAACAGATGTGATATGAAGTAGACAATATAACAATAAATTATCTAAAATCTACCATAATCTCAATAAAATTATATCTTTCTCCAAAAGAGTGTATGAATGTACTAAATTATTTTGTGTTTCCATTATAGTACAAATATAAAATATGTTAAGTGTAATTAATAATATAAAAAATACTGAAAAAAACAATTAATCAAGCTGAATTAATCAAGCTCATGGCTGAAGATGCTAAAAAAAAAACCAAAAAGATGCAATGCAACAGTTGAAGGTCTCATTTTGTTTAGTTTGGGTTTTTTTTCATTAAAACTTGTCTGCTACAATTAATTTGACTGATTGACATAATTCATTTATGTAATTAACTTTATTAAAATTACAGCCCTAAAAATATATAAAATCAATTAACTGAGAACATGGACAATTCAAAGCAGTCTTGAAATAAACAAAGACTGTCCGGAACTTCCATTTGTTTTAGTTTCAATTAGTGTGTTTTTCTGCTGTCAGCGTGCCCTGGCATGGAGTGAGGATTCATTAAAACACAACGCAGGTGCCAAGGGCACTCCGCAAGAAATTAAAGTCAAAACAAACAGGATTCAAACAATGCCAGCGCATCGGCCCACTGGCACACATGCTACAGCTTAACGCACAGACAATACGCTCTGATGTGCTTGGAATAATCCACTTTGAAGAAAGGGCTGAATCGAGTGCTATGCTGTGAACAGAGAGAGAAACGTGATGCTCACTTGCTCTCGTACAAGCTGCTCAGCGTGCGAGAGACAGCGGTGACATTTCTCACAGAAGGCACGTAGCTGGCTTCTCTGCTGGAGGGCGGCCTCCTAAAACCACACACAAACACACACATCCATAACGATGACAATTCTTTTCCTACACGGCTTTTGATTTATGCTACATTTGTAGTTGTTATTTAATTATTACGCATGCATATGACCACACAGATTGAGAAAGTACACAAAGCTTTGACATTTCGGGGAAAAGTCATATGAGTTTTGAGCGACAGGAATGGAGAAAGTATAATTACGCAAAACAACAGAAACAGAAAGATGACTCCAGCAGGGCTCTAACTGATGTAGACTGATGAAAGGGTCGTTGTGAGCAGTGCCGCCAGTCTCTTGTGTAAAATATTCTTTCATAATTATGTGCACGTGGAGCTCCGGGGTGGACGTGCCGGATCGGTTCCTCCATCCCACGTAGTCGCAATATCAATTCAGCTAAATGACTCTTTTGAATCGGACATACATCCCAATTTCATGCTGAACACGTCTTTTTTTCCCCCTCACCTCGGGTCGGCATTGACATTAGAATTGCAGATTGAGCCAAGCTGCCGCCTGGGCCAAAAATTGCCGCCTGCGCTGTCAGTTATTGATGACGAGGCCAGAGGAGAAAGCGGCCATTTCTGAGCCAGCACTGAGCGAATCTTACCTACAGCAGTCTTAATGGCCACCAATATTTCACCGCATAAAGGTTAGAGGTGGGGAGATATGATTACCCCGTGCACTGCATGGAAACACAGGCCTAATAAGGAGCTCAGCTATTAGCGGTGAAACGTCCACACAAGAGCGCAACCATTACGCCCCTTACAATCCATCACCAGCACCTTCTTTTCCTAAAGACTCACGATCAGTCGCTTTCTATCACTTATTAAAATCCGCTGGACATAACCCTAGAGCCTCTGTGTTGATATTTGAAATGCAATGTGGCAGGTTTAAAGGACACGGCTCTTTGTGATGGATCATAACAGAGAGTCTTGCATGCCTAAAAACGCTTGTTTAATTAATCACCCAAGGGAAAACTCTGGCCTTACGTCTGTGCTTGTAGATATTACCATTCTAAGCATGATCTCAGCCGGTTATGACAGCAGTCACAATTCAATCGGAGTGGAAGAGAAAAGTAGATGGCTCACCCTGGAGGTCACGCCTTCTCCAAAGGTGTTGAGCTTCCAAAGGATGCAGCTACACATGCAGCGCAGAGCCTCAACTGTGACCTACAAGAAATACAGATTAGAGAGACAAATTCTGTTGAAGGAATAAAGGAGTAGAGGGTTCGGTACAAGGCTAATAATGTTACCTCCATGGGAAGACCACCATGTTTTATCTCCACATCTAGGAGTCTGGTCTCTAGCTCATACAGGCTCCATTTAGACAGATCCTGAGCACTAGACAGATTTGATAAAGCACAAATAAAATGAGAATAATATATTTAAATGGCATCAGACAAAATGAGACTGAATGACACATTAAGACACAGACTTCGATTAATTATGAGTACAGGTCCAACTTGAACAGACAGTTGTTAATAGTGTAATTAAAAGCATCTGTACATCTTATTATCCTGGTATCATTTCAAGAATTTTCATATAACCAAAGTAAAATGCTCTTAAAGCATATCAATAATTACTTTTTGAATATTTGCAGAAATAACATTTTCACTATGTAATGAGAACGTTAGGAAAACATTCTTAAATCATGCAGGTATGTAAAACATAGACTGATAATTAAAGAGGTCAATTTGGTCAAAGAAATGTGCTTATCGCAAATATTGCAGTATGTACGTGGCTGAGATAAACTAGAAACTGCTTACATGTTGAACGCATTAAGTTTCTTCAGTGTGGACAGAATTTCCAAAGTGTTGTCCTCGTTTGCAGTGAAACAACTGTCCTGTACAAGAAAGGAAGAACATTTAATTAGAGTCCAATCTGCTGTGTAAGATACAGTCATAAATCTGTGATGAATCAACTTATTCTTTATTGATGTCAGGATCCAATTTAAATGCATGTATATATCTGGAACAAGCTTGTAAATGAACATCTAGAGTTTTTAGTGGTCCATTACTGTACTCACACTCAGTGATTCTCCTAACCGTGTTCCCAGTGTGTCTGTCCAGTGCTGGATGAGCCGGTCAAAGCCGGGCCGGGCCAGAGAGTGCCAGGGCGAATCCTGAGCACAGAGGCTCTGGTAAGAACGAGCAGCCGCCTCCAGCAGCCCAGCATCTGTGTGTCTGTCCACCGCAGCCTCCAACTCAGCCAGCAATGCCTGCACTCTCTACACCAAAACACAAATATATATAAAAACCAGACGAGAAGTGCTATAGAAAACTGTACCAAACAATATATAGACTACCGTTCAGAAGTTTGGGGTCAGTGCATTTTTTTTTAAAGAAATTAATACTTCTATTTAGCAAGGACACAAATTGATCAAAAGCAACAGTAAAGACATTTGTGACTAGGGCTGGACGATATGGCCTAAAATCTAAATCTCGATTAATTGAAATTTCACCTCGATTATGATTAATAAACGATTATTTTTATTTTATTAATTTTTTATTTTTTTTGCCTTCATAGTTATAGATGTGAATCTGACTCATAATCGCTGTTGCATGAGATCTTCCTCCCAGTGTCCTTGTCCTGTCATTATATATGCGCAAGTATTTGCTCTAGGTTCTTACTGGCCATTCACACAGAATACAACTTTGCGTCTAAAATGCGAGATGCGGAGCTCAGGAATGGTTTAAAAAATAAGCGCAGCACAGATTGCCTCCTCCGTCAAATACAAAAGTTGCCAACTTGCTACCGTAAACAAAATCTCGCAAGGCTTGCCCCGCCTCCGTGGTCTCCTGATTGGTCCACTGTTTTGGAACTGACACTGATGAGCGGTGCTACGTTTGTTAACTTGACACGGCGTCTTAAACGTGTCACTCACGTGCAAGACGCTGCAACAATCCGCGAGCGCAGCGGTTATACACGTCCGTATAGCGCCAACCACACACGCGGTAGTATGTTTTTAATGGGAAAGTATTAACAGGATTGAAAAACCGAAATAACCGACATGGGAAAATTACGTCGGTTAGAGTTTCTAAATTTCGGTTTCAATTACTCTTCAATTAATCGTCCAGCCCTATTTGTGACCCTGGACCACAAAACCAGTCTTAAGTCGCTGGGGTATATTTGTAGCAATAGCCAAAAATTGTACATTGTATGGGTCAAAATTATCCATTTTTCTTTTATGCCAAAAATCATTAGGATATTAAGCAAAGATCATGTTCCATGAAAATATTTTGTAAATTTCCAACCGTAAACATATTAAAACTTAATTTTTGTTTAGAAACATGCATTGCTAAGAACTTCATTTGGACAACTTTAAAGGCAATTTTCTCAGTATTTAGATTTTTTTGCACCCTCAGATTTCAGATTTTCAAATAGTTATACCTCGGTCAAATATTGTCCTACCCTAACACACTTATTTATTCAGCTTTCAGATGATGTATAAATCTCAATTTCGAAAAATTGACCCTTATGACTGGTTTTGTGGTCCAGGGTCACATTTATAATGTTACAAAAGATTTTTATTTCAAATACATGTTCTATTGAAATTTCTATTCATCAAAGAATCCTCAAAATATATCACAGTTTCCACAAAAATATTAAGTGGCACATCTGTTTTCAACACTGATAATAATAGGAAATGTTTCTTGAGCACCAAATCATACACATACACATAAATAATACAGAGAAGTCATTAGTGCATCAGATGACACACAGACACTCACCTGTGAGTTTTCATGATCACAGGTGTCTGTTTGGAAATACTGAGGTATTTTTAGAAGGGAGGTGAGTTTTTCAGCATCCCCTGAGTACTAGAGGACGAGATTAGACATCGAGTTAATTTATGAAGAAGCAGTTGTGGTAAAAATGAACAGTGCACTGATTTTTCTTTTACCTTGGATAACATTTCAGGCAGCACTTTAATGAAGTGTTCAGTGAGTTCTGTGCAGTCATCAGTCTGTAACTTTTTCTCTTTAGTACTTATCACCTAAATAACAAACATAGATATGAAACTAGCAACAAGTAATAGTACCACAATGTGTTGGATGTGTCTGTAAGAAAGTGAACAGCTGGAGTATAAACATATAAAAGTAAAATATATCTGACAGCCCAGTTAGATCAGAGTGCCATCTAATTAAAGACGCAACAGGAAGTCTCACCTTTTTACCTGCTCCTCTCCCTGACAAAGGAGGACCCTCTGCGGCCTGCCTCACTGATGCCAACATGAGCTCAATCACAAAGGCCTCCTCAGCACTGCTCAGAGCTGTAGTTAATACACATCGCACAGTCACAAAGATGTCAGTTTGTTTTCTCACAGTGGAGTTTCAAATAGAGGAGATAATATTGGATGGAAATCGGTTCTTTTTTTTCTATTTCTAGTGATCATTAAAACATTAGTCAAAACTACAAAGTGTTATTTGAATATTTAACTTATGTAGTTGTAAATATAATTGTAAATATTTGTTAAACAATGGAAATCTCTATTTAGCTGTAATAAAATCTACTGATAATGCAGCATTACAATATAGAAGCGTACTGGAGAGTGTATTGTAGTGTGTACTGAAGTACTAGCACTAGCCTTGTTCCTGACAGGACGTGTGAGGTAAGAGCAGTGAGGTAAGACCGGTCCAGTCCTTCAGCAGAGCTCCTGCACTGTCCCACAGACTATCCACGAGGAACACCACATGCTGGTGCAGCTATGACAGAAGGGAGAGAACCAAAATCATCATACAACAAAATAGTTTTGTGATCCTACAAACACAGGAACACGCTGCTCATGTGGTCAGTCACATGATTGTCCGCTCAGCTGTAAAAAAAAAAAAATATCTGATATTGCTTGGACAAATCATAAATACATAATTTACTAATAGGAAATAGTATTTTATTAGATTTTTTGAAATATCCTGTTTAAAAATAGGAACAAAATATATGCAATATAGTTTAAATGGTTTTCTTCTTGCATTTTCTCTCTTATGGATGTCCTTTTAAAACTGTGGAAACAACCAGAAATAAGTTAACACAAACTCTTATTTACATGAGGTAAACATCTGAAGAGGATATTTGTTCAGCTAGAAAAATAATTGGTCGCGCAAGCCCTAATTTATATAATAAATATTTTAATACCATAATAATGGCCCATTTCACAAGTTTATATGATTACACGATTAATGTAACAATTAAATTACCACACAACCTTGATGTTTGCCACAGGAGGTAATTAGGCTAAGAATTTTACGTGGGTGGTTGGGGAAAAAAAAAAAAAAAAAATCACACACTCTAGATTCTGACAGCAATAAATAGGCCTTTTGAAATAATCTTTATATGTAATTTTTGTATTACATATTTTACCATTTTATTTTCAATTTGAATGCAGGTTAGCACAAGCACCAGATCTCAGAGCACATGTACTACCCACAATATCTTATTTTTAAGCATGGAACACACAAGCGCACACTTGGAGTTAACATACCTCGTTCTCAGTGTGGAAGTGGATCAGGGCTCGGACTCTGGCTAAGACTAATTCTCTGTGCCTCTCCTGATCGGAGGCTCCGTCTCTGGGCCTTGATGATTCAGGGTTACTGAGCAGCCTAAGAGCAGAGTAACGACACCGTATCAGCAAATCAGTTAAAGTAAGCTAATCATATACATTGTGGGACACAAATAGGATGGGTTTTGTAGAATGACAATGAACGCAGACCTATTGTAGAGGAATTCACCCGCAGTGGTAGCAAGAGGTCTGTGGGAGCAGTAAACAAATTGGAAGACGTTCTTGTGGTCATCAGGACTCAGAACATCCTCACAGGATCTGGCACAAAAGGGAACAATTTTAGCAATTACATGAGGAACAGTCCAGAATATGCTTCAGAGAGGAGAAGTCAAAGCATGGATGATAAAACTCTACGAGAAATAGTCAGCATGAGGAGCAAGGGGAGATACTTACTGAGAGATGACCATGAGCAATCTCATGGCCTGTATGGCCACTTCATGGTCTTTATCCAGAGTCATGGAGATCATCCTCTCCTTCAACAGAAACAGCTTTCAATCGCTCATGTAAACACTTTAACTACCCGCTATGAGAGCAATCTTATCTTGAAAACCTACAATAGGACTTGAGTTAAAGACCCACGATGCACTTAAACAGCTCTTTAAATCACGGTTGTGCTAATGTGCTTGCTGCCGTTAGTGAGGGTACGGTGAGGGTGGGGTCCTGTGGGAAGCTATCAGGCCAGTGAGCCCAAGGCAAAACCTGAGGGGCTTTCCAGCCTGTCAATCAGCAATCATGCCCTCCTGCTGTCCCACTGCAGCTTTACTAGACCTTAACTTAAAAACTGCCAAAGAAGCTTATGGACCGCGTCCATTTGAGAAGTTTGGGCAAAACAGCAAGACCGAAAGAGTTGGAGGACAAACTTACAGCCAGTAAACAATTCTCCATAAAGAAGTTTATTTTTCTACAGCAGTTACTCTCAGGTACAGTTTGAGCTTAAAAGTTCACTATGTCCTAACCGGGTATGTGATAGATTTTATTCTAATCACCTGTGATGGCAACAAGTGGAACTTTTGTAAGGTGCTTGTTTTCTGTAGCATTATGTTAAGTAGCTTCATCCACATTTAAAGGAATAGTTCACCCAAAATTTTGTCATCATTTACTCACCCCCATGTCGTTCCAATCCTGTATAAGCTCCTTTCTTATGTTGAACACAAAAGAAGATATTTTGAAGAATTTTGAAGAACCAAACAGTTGTTGGTCCCCATTGATTTCCTTAGTAGCATTCCGATGAAGAAACTCATACAGGTTTGGAACGACATGAGGGTGAGTAAATGATGACAAAAATTTTATTTTTGGTTGAACTCTCTCTCTTTGAGCCGTTCAGCTATGATGCACACAACTGCATATCACATATCAAATATGTTCTGATTGGGTGTGACTGTGGCATGGTTTACAACATTTTTGTGTACGGTTCACAGACAAATTTTCCAGAAACTTGTCATGTTGTGCCTGGAGTATCCCAGTTTATGCAGCCATTTTGAGGTACAAGCAGTGTGAACACTGAAAACTTTGTGCACTCAACAGTCGCAGCTTTCCTAATGTAGTGGAAGGGGAGGAGCTATCAGACTCTGATGCTGGATGTCAAAATAACCTTCTAAAATTCATACACTACACGGTACATAGTACAAAGTATATAGTGCGTCATTTGGGACACAACTATAGTTTGACAATATGGAAGCAATTGTTACCTTAAACCGTATTGTGAAAAGGTCCATTTTGGAACTACTTTGATCCTGATAAAGTGCCTGTAGACCCAGCATGCATTTCAGACGCACATCAGGTTGCTGTAGAATATTCAAAAAATAAAACATGCAGTCAAACATAAGCTCAACTCATCAACAACTGACATGGGTAAATGTCTAAACATTTAAAAATAAATTGTTCTTTAAACACTAGGCTACTGGCTCACCCACCTTGTCATGCATCATCCATCCCACGTACTTCAGATAGCTGTCGTTCAGAAACACTGAACTATACAGCTTCATCCACTCTGTGAGTTCCTCCATACAGATGGCCCTGATTTCAGGAATCACATCTCTAGAAGTCACCACAGAGTTACAATGGTACATAGGTTTTTTTCATTCTATTTTATTTTCAAGGAAGTGAGGGCTATAAGTGTGGTTGAAATAAAGATCACCTGTATCTCTTCAGGAAGACTCCTTTGAAAATGGCATCCATCATATTCTCAATTTCACATTTCCTGTCCTGTAACTGAGGAATGAAAGTAATTCATTCAGTTTGTTTATTCACATGCCTTGTCCTCTGCATTTTCCTGACTTTACTGTTTCCTGTACATAAACACTACCATTCTATAGTTTAGTGGTCAGTAATGTTTTTTCAGCAAGGATGAATTAAATTGATAAGTAAAGACATTTATAAAAATTTCTATTTCAAATAAAGGATGTTCTTTTGAACTTTTTATTCATCAGAGAATGAAAAAAATATCATTGATTCTACAAAAATATCAAGCAGCACAAGTGTTTTTAACACTGATAAGAAGAAGAAAAGTTTCTTGAACACAAAATCAGTGAATTAAAATGATTTCTGAAGGATCATGTGACAATGAAGACTAGAGTAATGGCTGTTAAAAATTTAACTCAAATATTTCCTTAGTAGATATTTGTATGTCTGTCTGAATTGTCACTTACATAAGTGAGTGACAGAGTATCATATTTAGAATGTGATTTAGACCATATTATTACTGTAGTTATATTTACTCGCCAAAGCCAATTTTTACTCACACTTTGGACTTGGCAAGTGTCAGTTTTAGATTCTGACTACACTCCAGAAAGAACTATGTATGCGCTTTTTAAGACTGACGTCACACGTCACCGCTTCCGGGTCCAAACGCTCTATCAGATACCACGAGAAAACAACAAAAGGTGCTAATATACACTCACAATGTGATATAATACTACCAAAAAAATTATAATCCTAACCTTTAACTCCATACCGAAATCCCAGATAGCCAGACAATGAAAACATACATATAAATAAAAATAAAAATTATTTGTGTTTGGGACGCTGTGAGCACGGAGACTGTAGTGTATACCGTAAGTTTGAAAACGTTTAGCTTAAATGTTTAATATGAATAAACAGTGCTCATAAACGGCTGCTGAGGTAGTTCTCAAGTGAAGTGTTGAGGCCTGGACCCGGAAACAGCGCTTCTTACGTCACCATTTAACAAGTGGATAGAAATGTTTAACTCTGTAACCAGACATGCTGTCACAGTCTAACCTCACTGATCTTTCTCTGGATCCTGTCCAGCCTTGGAGAAGCCCGTTTACTGGCCGTCTTGGCCAGCTCGACCTCGTACAGCCGCTGACTGTTATCGACACTGACACTGAGGTTGAGAGCCACATTCACCAAAGCGCTGAGCAGCTTCACTGCTGCAGAGACACAGACAACAGTGGCAAAACATCAGCTTTTCGGGAGGTCTGTGTGTATGTGTGGTTCAGGTCAAGTGGAATTAATCATCGGGGCGACTTACCTGCTAGCGTACAGGTGTGCCTGAAAGCGCGAACTCTGGAATCCGAGAGCTCTGTCAGTAGTGAAATGAGTGTGTTCAAGAGGTAGCCATCAAAGATTACACAGTTCTGACACCGGGCCACTAGCACCGATACGAATTCACAGAAGTGTGAACGAAACCTCTTCCAGTACAGGCCAGACATGATGAGGGGATACTCGCCACTGTCCTAAGGAGGATGGAGAGAGGAAGATAAAATGTATCATGGTTTCGACAGAAATATTAAGGAGCATAATGGTTTTCAACAAATGTTTCTTCTTGAGCACCAAATCAGCATATTAGAATGATTTTTGAAGGATCATGTGACACTGAAGACTGAAGTAATGGCTGCTGAAAAATCAGCTTTGCATCACAGGAATAAATTACATTTTAAAATACATTAAAATAGAAAACAGTTTAAATTTAAATTGTAATAACATTTCACAAAAAATACTGTATTTTTAAAAATCCAAGACGATATCTTAAAGTTTTAAAATCAATTGTCAAATGAGGCACCATAGCCAACATGATCACAATCTGCAAAATTACATGAAGCGCCCTGAAACGTACCATGTCAAGAGGCCACGTGACAGTTAAAATCCATGGAAATGCAAGGAACTTCTTATATTGTAAACCTGTGTCCTGTGATTTAAAAAAAACACAAATCAGTTGGAGCAAGGAACATGGGAAAGCAATAAATTATGAGTATGCTGGATGTCTAACCTCATCCAGATCCTCCACCATTTTACTCATAACATCAGCACCCTTTTTGCTCTGAAACATCTCTGCTGTAACCATACCTGCAAAAGCACAAACAGAATTCACATCCTGAACTCCAAAACACAAAACAAAAACAAAGCGCTGAAAATTAACTGCTTATATAAGTCAACACTGTTGTGAAATGATATTCTATTATGAAAGAGAGCACAGACACTCCAAAACTTGCCTTTGCATCCTGAACACTGGATAAAGAAGCTGATGAGATCGAGCAGTGCTGTGTCTCTGTCACCAGTATATGCGTCAATCCAGTCATCCACCACAGCCTTTCACAAACAAACCAAACATTCATATAATAAAGATTTGTTAAAATCAATATGACCTAAAAAGAACTGTGTGACCTCCCAAGTAGTTATCTGTAGCAGGGCTGATCATGCTGGACGAACCTGCATTGCACTCCTGCCCATGCTGACCACCTCAAACAGTGTGACGGCTTCCACATCTCCATTTTTCAGCTGTTCGTTCTCTGCCCTGCCCAGGCTGCCATTACTGCTCTTTGAATGCTTTCGTTTGGCATTCTCAGAGCATTCCCGGGCTTTCCTCTTTCCTCTCTACACATAACAAAATATAGTTCTAAGTTAGAAATGTTCTTACGGTAATTCTCAAAGGAAGTCTGTTGAAATATAATAAAAGTCTATGAGATGAATACTTAAAAAAAAAAAAAAAAAAAAAAACATTGTGGTTTTAGCAGCTCTTACCACAGTCTTCTGTCTGTTTTCATTTCTCTCACTTGAAACATGATGCACCGATGCACAGGAAGAGACGTCAACTGCTGAGTTCTCTCTGAAAACAGGATGCACAGGCAGTTGTTTATCTGTACACATAGAACACCTTGAATAATAAAATGTAATTAAATTGGGATATTTCAGAATAAGCCTGCATAAAATCTAAAACTGTGTTGAGTCTGTTGTATGATGAAAATGCAGAGGTAGTTTCCAGGTGTCTCACTTTTGCACCGATCTGGACAGTAAAGTTGGCTCTGCTATCATCTCCTCTCAGATCATAGTTGGACTAGAAACTGATGCTCTTCTGAATTGCAACAAAAGAAAAACAATTTAGAATGATAATAATTCAACTGAGTATCATGTAAGTACTTCAGTGTTACTATATCATTGATAATAATACTGTTAATATTTGTTAGACACCAAATATCAAATTTAAATACAAATACATTGTTATGCAATTTATAATAAAACGCAACACTATGCATCTAGAAAGAGATCACACACCTTTGCGTTTTATTTACCCAGTTCACTTCACATCCAAAAAACAAGGTCTAAAATATTGGCTTTGGTATCTGATTACTTACTATCCAGGATATATTGTGTTCATACTATGCAGCCTAACGCAGTGGTTGTCAAACCTTTGACTCCTATTATCAGTATAAGGCAATATTTCAAAGCAATATTCCATAGGTACTGTTGTAATATTGGCAAAGCTGCTTGTATATTTTATATTGACAGAAACTACATCAATACATTAAAACATTTAAGCGCTCCTGTTGCAGTGGGTTTCCGTGATTTTTACAATATTTAGAAAATCTTTTACTATAGTAAATGCAAAAGCGCAAAGTGTTTGTCAGAATATTTAAATCAAAAACATTCGCTTCTGCTTGAACTTTAGTCTCTTAATGTACAGTTTTAATGTACAATTTGGGTGCAGACATGAAAATAAACTCGGGTAATACACACAAAAACTTAAGGTGACAAGTGACCTAATCTTGGTTGCCATTGGCTGAGATGCACGTCAACAAATCAAAACCAAAAGCCTGATTGGCTAGTTCGAGTGTCAATCAGAATTCTTCCATTTTTCTGTTACAGTGCCATATTGAAACAAAAGCTTCTTATGAGAACCTGCAGTTTCATTCATCTGAATGTATGAACCGGCTCGAAACGGTAACAAAATTGTCAGGTTAAGAACAAGGCTCGCATGCCACTGAATTTATTATTTAAACTAATAAGCACAGAAAGGACAATCGGGATAAAGTGTATGCTGACCTCTCGGCTTTATTATAGACTTGCTGTTATGTACATCAAAGATAACTATGCAAAAACGCGAATACAGCTTAACAAATCTTACCAGTGACAGCCGTCATCTTAACTGGAGGATTAATGTAAACTGCACGTATAGATTTGACTACAGTGTTGCCAGATCGGGTTGACAATTTCCAGCTCAAAAGCTTACCAAAACCCGCCCACTTCAACAAAAACCAGCCCAAAATTTTAACTGCCAAAATGATGTGATAGAATTGTATTGCCATGTCAATCAAGGTTGATAAGGACCATTTTAGCTCCTTAAAATAAAATAATAACGACAAAATAAAAATAAAGATAAATCAATTTCACAGCAATATATCAAAACAGGGCAAATGGGTTAAAGGGAGACAGAAAATATGCTTAAAATGTCCAGAAATCTTTTCAAGGTGGCAATCAAGAAAGCCGATGACTTTAACCCTCGGAAAAACACATGTATCATTTTCAATGTCCACAGTAAGAATAAGCTCATTTTGTGCAAAAAGTGCACAATAAAGTGATCAGAAAGCATTGTAAATTAGCTGTCATTTACTGTCGTTCATGCACACACCCGCGACAGCCAAAAATGTGTTATTCATTGATACATACTGTATGACAATCTGACAGCAAAAAATAAAATAATAATAATAATAACAATTAACAATAATGCGCTTACCTTTGTCTTGTGCTTTATCTTCAGACAGAACTACAGTACACATTTTAGAACATAATGCAGAACTTTGCACAGTCAAAACTGTTCCAAGTCCAGCAGCTGTCAATGCCAAGTATACCAAAGTAGAGTCTGGACGGTTTAAAAGATGTTCTGATGCAGAACAGCATCGTATAGTCCCATATTCAGTTTTGATTTTTATTAAATCATTCAACTGTTCTCTTATTTCAGTTACAATTACATTTAGAAGTCTTCTATTCATCTCTCACCACGTGTAATCCACGTTGTGAGATTTGAGTCTTTGACTCTTTATAGTGTAACTTATATTTAGGCCACTTTGCCATCACAATCACTTAAACAAAGTGAATGAATGAATATATAGCTGCACATTTAAATCTTGCCCTTTATAGCGCCTAAACCCCGTCACTCACGAGTCATCACATCTCACCAACATAAAAGATGATAAATGGATTGACAAGTCTCTGTTAAACTGAACCAGTAAGGGTTGCGTTAGGGAAAAATGAGTTGATGACTGCACTACACATTGAGCTCAAACATATTAAAATAACATGACTGAAGATAAAAGCGAAGAAAATAGCAGCTGATTGGGCGGGTTTTCATTTTTTAAAAGCAGCCCAAATTTTGTCTACCCGCCCAAAGCGATATTCTCCGGTCCAAGCCGATCGAAAGAAGCCCAATTGGGCGGCAACCCGCCCAATCTGGCAACACCGTTTGACTACTCCCAGTTCAACATAGCCGCGTGCACGTCAACGAGAGCACGCTGTACGTCTGACGTAAGCCCATGGGAGGTATATTACATAATTTGAGCAAATCAGTTTACCAGCAATACTGCTACTACGAATAATAAGGTTAATTTATACAGTATTTTAAATGTATACAAAAAAGTTAAGTGATAATATTATAAAACTATAATGCATATAAGCATTGAATATATTAATGTATAATATGTAATAACAACAATAAATCCACAAATTAAAGTATTCGCTTCTGATCACCGTGTTTGAGTTTATTTTGCGACAATGACTGACTGTACATTAGAAGGGTGATATGTAATCACATGTGTGATGCTGATGAACAATGCTAGCACCATCATGTACAGAATGGAAAGAGCATGTGCAACAGTCACTTCAAGTATACAGATGCATTATAAAATACATTATTGCACAGGGTTTTTTTTTTTTTAAGAAACCATCATCTTCATGTATGAAAACTCAGAAATCATGAGCCAACACTGCAAAGAATATGTTAAAATGGTTCAAATAAATTACTCATAAGTGGTAGTACTCAGAATGTAAACATTTTTCATTTTTCAAGGTCTGGAAATATATCTGGATCACATTATCACAGTCTTATCTGTGGTGGATACAGATGAATAAATCAAAAGACACACACACACACACAAAAAAAAAAAAACATTTTTCAAGGGAATCACTTCATTCCGTGACAATTTCTCACCAGCCACTTCAGGCACTGTAGATCCAGCTGTTACGAGAGGTTAGAGACAAACTCCATGACTGGATTGAGGTCTTCGGTGAGCTCTTCTGAGAGTGACAGTACCGTTGATATCACGTTTTGTGTTAATTCTGACACCCTGTGGAAAGTACTCTCATTAATTATGCTGGATTACTTCTGGCTGATTCTAACAAATGGAACCACAACCTCTCTCCAGCTCACTCACCAGCTCACATGATGTGCTGGCAACTGAGGATCCAGCTTGGACCCTTCCTCTATCGAAAGAGACATCTTCAGCTGCTTGAAATTGGCCTCAATATCCTTTCTTATGATGGATAACGGCAAAATATCTTTGAGAGAGTTTAGGACTTGCTGTACCAGAAACAAACAAATTTGAATGATACACGGAGTCAGTCATTTTTATGGACAGATCACACAGATATAATGATGTGAATGAAGATTAAGTCAAACTCACATAAATTGCTGATAGCTGATGTGCGATGTACTTATGACTGCCCAGATGCTTCACATCTTCATCTAACTGCTGACTGAGAACCAGCAGCTGATTCAGCCTCCCAATATTAGGAAAATAAGCTGGAATGATGAAACATTTCCCAAACTGATTAATCAGCGATGTTGTTTAGGTGTAAATAAATCTTCCTGTGTTTAAAATATGTGAAATTCTAGCACTTTTTTATTTACTTTGTTTGTTCGTTTTAATATAATGCATATATTATACATGTAGTACGAAAGTATTAAGGAGGTGAGCTCGCTAAATATTTTTTAAAAATGATTTTTTTTTTTTTACTTTTAACTAGCGAATGACTTTTCTTAAGCATTCTATGTTCTCTTTTATTATTACTATTATTATTTCAATTTTTGTTATGCATTTTATGTATACTAATTTAATTTTTTATTATCATAAGGTGAATTTTTAATCTTGTTATATTAATTTTGATATTTTAAATTGTTTTCATGTGCAGTACTTGGTGCTTTTTGCAATGCTTTTTCATTGTAAAGCATTTTGAGCTGCATTTCTTGTTTGAAAGGTGCTATACAAATAAAATTGATTATTCTTCATTATTAGTCTCCTCATTTATTCGGTGGTCTCACCATCTGAAGGTGGTCTTTCCAACATGTCAATAGGGCTGCCATGTATCATATAAACTTCCACTCGAGGGAATAGAGTAGATAATCCTACAACATCCAAATACTCCTAAAGAAATCGAAATAAATGGAAACACATCATCCAATAATTATAACTGGTTTAAAAGGAATAGTTAATTGATGACTAGTTACCTCAAGCTGAAGCACCGGTTCACTGAGATGTTCAAGGCACTGGTTCATCTGATATATTATGTCAGCCCCTATAAACAGAACCAAATTCAGAGGTTGTACATATATTTGATAGAAATTACCAGTTCTGATTTCCAGTAAAAATTACTATTTTAGTCCTAAGCTTACCTTGTTTTTGAAAACACTCAGACTCTTCAGGACTTGTGTCCTGTTTAAACTGCTCCTGAAACTGCTAATTCGGATTAGATATTTGAATGAGACAACACACCAGTATTTTCAGTGTTCAGAGATCTGAGCATCAGTGTAAGCGTCTCACCTGATGGACCTGAGCTCTGATCAGCAGGTCCAACTGGCTGCAGAGACACAGCATCTCCAGTGCCACCTGCTCACTGCTCAGGTGGATGGGCATCAAGGGTTTCCTCACGCACACCTCAACTGCAAATATTATATAATCGAGAAATAAAACATGAATGTGTTGATATTCAGTCAGGGACGTCATAAAAACGCAACTATTATTGAAGAGATCGGCATTACCTTTAAAATGTGGACTGTAAGAGCAAGGTTTGCAAAGCGGACCCGTCAGACTCACAGCTGCCATTGTCACCGTAATAATCCCACCGGTGACACGGATTCATATGATTGATACTGAATTTATTGGTTTATTCATCCATTAATGGCGTTTGTCACTGTCTTTGCAAAGGGGCTTTTCAGTGGTCCTCCACTCCATGGTGTTCATTCACACAGCGGCATGAGATGTAAATAAAAGGCGTGGTCAAATCTGCTAAGCGACGAGAAACCACGAAACGTATCGATGTTCTGTGAATCTGCATTGAACTACCTGCCACACAAATAGAGTAAAGTGGGTAGAATGGACATTTTTATGACACAAGTCTCTGAATGGGCGGAGCTTGTGGCCCAGGCGTCGTATTTAATTGGTCAGGTACGATGAGTCGAAATAGCTTCTTTTTTATTTGAACTTTAACATTGTGATTTTTCAATTAACTTGCTTTTAACGTTTCATAATTATATTATTTAGGTAGGTTTACAAATTTCTACAAACCGATAGTGAAGCAGCGCACACAGAATTGTCACGAGGTGCTGGTTACTTTTCTCGGCGCTGTTAAGGATGAGCCAATCACAGTCGTTTGGATGAGGATTTCTGAGGTTGTATGTCAGGCGATAATCATGATTTAGAAATGAATCAGTTTAATCGCGTATACTTTTTAAAATAACAATAAGGCAAAGTTTGCATGCGCCTCATAATTTTGTCAATTCCTTTATATTTGACCAACATTGTCTTAAGAGACAAAAGAATTTGCAAATATTTAAATACAATTTTAAATATAATTACTTACTGTTCTAAAAAAGTACTCATACAAACTTATAATATACAATAATTAGTCTTTATATGCCAGACATAGAGAAGGATAACTGTTCCCATTTTGTTCTCTAAATATATTTAATTTCACTTTATCAAACAAACAAGGAGTTATTAATGAAAGGATGGCGCTATTTCCAATGTTTATTAAATAGTAATAAACACAGACAAGAAAAATCTTAGACCTTTTCCATGATTCCAATGTATGACAATAAAACACTGCTTATTTAGAAGGTTTGTCACGCATATTTAAAGTGACAGGTATACTAAGAAATCAAAGTAATGCAAAGAAAAATATTTAAATAGTGTGCTGATAAAGAAAACATCAATACTTACACAGTACTGACATCTTGTATTACAAAAAAGACAAGAATTTTTCTGCAAAGTTTCAAATAAAAAAAATACAGCTGTAGTTAAACATTTTTTCTATCACAATCATTTCCTTAAGAAGTGCATCCGAAAAAAAATAAATCCGTTAGCAGAACTTTGCCAAGCTATTTAAAAAAAAAAGAAGTCCTGCTTTTGTCACAATTATTAATTTACATGCTTCATAATACAATAAAATAGTTACATCATATTTCTGCTCCCTTTTATGACAATATGATACACCAGCAGAAGAGTCCATTGGCTGTAGCAGAAAACCTGAATTTCCCTTGAGTTATTTACTGATCGTCTGGAGAAGTTATGGCCGTCCAACAGGGTTCAGCGTGAGATTAGCCATGAGCTCATGAACTGCTGCAAATATTGTGCACTCTCCTGTATAAAAAAAAACAAAAAAAAAAAAAAAGACTTAATTATTGAGCATTAATAATCAGCATTAATATTGAATGTAAATATAGAAACATATAATGTTAAACAAATATCTGACTAATATTATATACTGATTTCCATATCAATTTAAAAATTCACATTAAACAAAACAGATTTGCAAACCTTGTCGTGGCGGATGGTGCTCATTAAACCTCCTGAGGATGGAGCTGACCATCAAGGCCGCGGCTCCCGAGGAGCTGTGCTGGCGGGGGATATCAGCCTGCTGGGTCAGTCCAGTAGCCATGTCGTACACAATAGGCACTATGATGCTGATGGGCTCCTGGGGTACTGGTAGCCTCTGGGTCAGCTGGAGCTGTAGAAGAGCATCACTTCAACTTAATACACATTAGGAATCCATAGTAATCTCAAACTATAGATCAAACACAAGTTGCTGCATGTACAATGTATGTATGTATGTATGTCATATATGGAGAGATCGTAATTTATCCATTGGGAATTGACCGTTCGCAAAACCCGCCCACCCTTAGTTACTGTTGCCATGACCAACAAACAATGCCGCTCTCACGCTACAAACATGATGTTCTCACGCAATGAAAAATACATCGCAGAGCAAAGAGGAAACTGACAACACACCGTCAGAGAAGACAGAGCAGGTTACTTCTGATATGAAACAAGATCTCAGGACCCTAAGCTTTTAAAATTGAGTCATTTTTAAAGAAATTCAAACAATAAATACCATTTTGTGGCTCTTCAATGTGTCGTGACAGATCACTGCATTGCCTCAGTTCAAACACGTGAACCGATCGTCTTTTCATATTTACTTAAAGCACGAAATGAACATGAATAAACATCAGAAAGTACTTTATTTCAACCGCGGAACACGCCACTTATCAAATTTAAGTCCACCGAAGTGTCTACTCTTTTGTGGTTAAGGCTAGAAGAGATACAGCTGCAGCTACTAGGCATGCGCGTTTACATATTTTCCGAGCCAACAATATATAATGGTTTAAAAAAAGCACATGGTGCCTTAGTTTCATCACTTCAGAGTGTCGCAGTGACCGTCTTTTTGCAGTAGAAGACTTGTCATAGTTTAATGAGTGGGAAGATGACATGAAGAGCCGCGGTTAACCTGCACCGAAAACAGAGGAGCGCACATGTGCATATAAAGCTCCCATCCGGGGCGAAGTTCATGGGATTTTGTCCACACAGAATGATAAGAGCAGACGTTTTAACATTATTTTATTATTTAACACTCAGTATTTTAACTTAAGCACTGCAAGCAATGCATACAGCGCCGGACATGACAGATTTTCTGGTATGCAAAACAAGCACTTTAAAGGAATACCTTAGCTTATTACCGTTACTGTGGCAGCCAACAACAGAACAGCTTAACCCTCCACACATTTTTATATTGAGTTATATTGAAAAAGTTTAAATTTAGTTGATCTTTTTTACCCTGTTTTAACATGGATTTCTATGGAGACAGGCTGTAGCTGTCGGGCAAGATGGCGGATAGCAGCGGCGGCGCATAATATCCGCATTCTGATTGGTCAGATCGCCTGTCAATCAAGCTCTTTGCGAACGGTCAGTTGGTTGTATAGTGGAAGGGGACATTGCAAACTAAAAGAAGTAACTGAAGCACTTACAAAGAAGAGCATCTTGGTCTTAAGCACCACAGCAATGGTTCCTGGAGGGGCAATGGGAGGAGCGCTGGGTGGGATGGTCAGACAGAACTGCACATTCCAATTCAGCTGGGCCGCTTGGTCGGGGAACTTGAGAAAAAAAAAACAATGGGCCATTGAGTTTCCATGTACAATATCGCTCAAAAGTTCAGGAAGATTTTTTATTGTTTTGGAAAGAGGTTTTTTATGTTCACCAAGGTAAAAACAGTAATACTGGGAAATATTGTTACAATTTAAATACCTGTTTTCTATTATAATACATTTATTTATTCATGTAATGGCAAAGCTAAATTTTTGCTTAAAGCTTTAAATTTTCAGGAGCCATTATCCCAGTCTTTAGAGTTACCTAACCCTTCTGAATGCAATCTAATATGCTGATTTGGTGCTTAAGTGGTCCTTTTTTCCGGGTTTTTTTTATTATTATTATTATTATTATTAGTATTATTAAAAAAAGGTCAAAAGAACAGCATGAAACCTTGAAAAATTTACTGTTCCTTTTATCCATAATAATGTATCCTTACTGAATAGAAGTATTAATTAAAAATCCAATTTACCCCAAACTTTTGAAACGTAGTTTATGCTTGCATAAAGCTTTTTGGCCTTATGCAACCATACACTACCTTTCAAAAGTTTGGGGTCAATTAGATTTTTAATTAATACTTCTATTAATTAAATAAACATTAAAATAAATATTAAAAAATAAATCAAATAAACATGAACATGCTTACCAACTCCAGTTTCATGATGCGAACACAGTCTCTGAGTATGTTGGTTGGAGCTCCCAACAGCTTTGTGAAGGCATTTAGTGTGTTGTATTTAAAGGGTGGTCCTGCAACCTATGGTGAAAGTGAAAGAGAATGAAAAGTGAAAGATAAGTGTTTCCAAACTAGTTTTAAACAGGTAGTGCCAAATCATGACATTAAGTAAGTGTTGTTAAATCCAGGGTTCTTACACCTTTTCCAAATTCAAATTCAAGCACTTTTCAAGCACTTTCAAGATTTTCCAGCACTTTAAACTGTGTTAAATTACATGTTCACACACACACACACACTTGAGTTTTTCCACATTAAATCAGCTGTTATTGTGCTATTAAAAATCACCGGTCTGGACTGCCTATAGCATTGCATAATATAAATAGCCAACAAGTATATAAATTATAAAATAAAAAAAAGAAAGAAATAATTTACAGGGTACCAGCAGGATTCTTAAAATAAAATTTAAGGCTTTTTAAGAGTTTTATAAAGTGACAAACTTCACATTTCAGCCTTTAAAATATTTTTAAGAAATAAAGAAAAGGGATGAGTCAGAAATAAAGAATTATTTGGTTTTTCAGCAGCTTTGATGGCAGAGGATCAATTTGCATTTTCAATAAGCCCACGTGTTGTTTTTGTTCAGAACAAAAAGCTTGTGCCTTCAAAAATCTAAAACATTGAAAGAGTAAGATGTCTTGTGTGCTTTAAATTAAAATAATTCTTTACACTTTTGACTCATCCTTTTGCTTTATTTCTTAAAAATAGTTTAAAGGCTAAAATATGAGGTTCTGTCTATAGATACATATACATGTCTATGGTTCTGTATGCCATGGTCTGAGACCGCAGAGAGCAATGAAGTTTCTTTACAAAGGTAAATTAAGGAATTATATTTACTTAATTATTCAATAAACCGAAGTCATTGAGAATATTACTGTTACTTGTTCATCATTGTGTCAGCGTTTTTCGCAAGAACAACAGTGACGAAACGCGGTCTGTAGAGCAGCTTGTCCGTTTAGGACTACTGTAGAAACATGGTGGTGACTTCCATGTAAGGGGACCCGCGGTGTATGTAGATATAAATTGCTCATTCTAAGGTAATAAAAACATAACGGTTCATTATGTAAGGTCTTTATACTCCTCTGAAAATGTAGTTATGTACAGGTGCATCTCAATAAATTAGAATGTCGTGAAAAAGTTCATTTTTTCTTGTAAGTTATTTCAAAAAGTGAAATTTTCATATATTTTAGATTC
>JAFVLL020031673.1:0-15973 GCA_021397915.2 Tor tambroides
GAGCTGTAACACGGTGCGGATCCGCTGTTAGCAAGTGCACTGAGGTCCTTTTAGTTCTTTAATATAAAAAGACTGCTTTTGGGTTGTGAATAAAAGTTCTAAAGGAAGCTTTTTCTTTTCTAAATTTCCATAGAGAATAGAAGACATGTCACATGGATAACCAGTTTTTAAGATCAGCAATTTAATGCCTAGTTTATACTGGTATCACACTTTACTTTTTTGTATTTATTTTATGTAAAAACCATATATACATACATATCTAAATATCTTTTCTGCAACACCACATCAAATTTGTTTTACTTGCAGATAAAATGTGACCTCACAATGTCAGAGAGACATTTATAGCACTGTTGCATCATCAGACACTGAAATATGAGTAAAATTGTAAATTTAGAGTTGTGGCACTGATGTAAAGTGTGATTAGAATATAGTATCTCTATGTATGAATGTGCTGTTTTACAATCATTGAATGCCCTGTGTGGTATGCTCAACGATGCATGAAATTTTCGCATTTTTACTATTATTCAAATTATGCTACAAGTACACTAATAATCTGCCCTGATTTTAAGAGAGAGATTTTGAAATAATCCACATTATAGGAAACTGTATCGTATGTAAACTGAACTCTTAGTTGACACTGTGTACTGAAAGAGGTTTGGCAGATTCCTGTCTGTGATAAAAGAAACCCTGAAGTGTCGGTAGTGTTATCACTCACTCTTGTATCTGTTTGACTTCATGCTTGGCTCACAAAGCCATGAGAACCACACTGGTCTTCGTAAACTGTAAATATGGCCTATTTACAGTTATTTGATAACACTTCTCCACATAATTTCAACACAAGCCACTATCCCAGTGCACAATTACAGACTCCTTAACTGACATTTATTCAGACAGATACTAAAAATGAGTGTGGGATTTGAAATTTGTCATATTAGGATGAAGTTTTATCACCAGGTCATTAACATTTCCTACAAACATGAATTATCAAATCTTTAGAATCGAATACACCATAGAATTTGTATTTGTACGAGTCCTGGCCTATAATTTAAGTACACTTTCAAACCTCTGTATGTAACTCTATCTTGTTTAGCTGCCCTTGAGAATAGTGTATACCAGTTATGAAGAACCTAGCATCTTCACATGATGATGAATGTCTGGATGTTGCAGACTGACAACACAGAGTCGTTTGCTATTCTTTAACATTTAACAGACACGACCAGAAGTGGCAAAGCTGGTATGTATTTAACGCCTACAGTGCTTCATACTCATCTCCTCAACTGTGGTGAGAAAACCAGCCTCCCTGTGGTCTGATCTGATGTTTTGACTTTCTTACATCCCACGTCAAATTTACTATTCAGTTTCTCATAGTTTATGAGAAGTTGGTGAGATTTTTGTTCAATTCAAAGACATTTGTAGACATTAAGTAAGTTTCAGGCACCAGATGCATAATGCTGACATACATGAGGTAGATCAGATTTAGACTGAAGCGTGGGCCATGCCGTCTCGAGGTTTTGCATGTGAGCTGATCAGCACAGGATGTCACAGCCCAAACAGCAGTAGGCGGGGTGTGGTGGGGTGGGGGGATGATGTCGAGTGGTGGAGGTACTGCTGCTTTGCCTACCTCAGTAACATATGTGTGGGTATGTTGTCTGTAAGCAGGGCCTGGCATGAAGGGTTGGGGGTTGGGTGAAGGCACACAGCTGCCACATTGACGGCATAAACGTCCTCAAACAACCTGGTGAAGATGCGTACGCCATGCTATAAAGTTTTTAAGTTATTGATTCTTCATGATAATGGCCATTTATGTGACATTAGGTTTACATAGTAAGAGGTAATCTGCAATTGTTATATTTAATTTATTTCTTTGTATATATTTAGGTTAAATCAATGTTGTCAAATTATATTTTGAATAAAATGCATCAATTTCGATGTTACCACATTACCACAATTTTCAGACCCATTTACCAAAAGTGTCTTTAACTACTATGTACTTACATTTAAGTTAATATTTGATATAATGCACTTATGTACTTATATGTTTTTTACATTGCACTTATATTTAAAACACCTTTCTGCAGTTACATCTATAATTAGTTTCTCTACGATCGTTTATAATTACATTGTTGATTCTATGCTTACACCTTAACCCACCCTTGAAACCATATACCACCAAACCTGTCTGTAACCTTAACTGTATCCCACCTCAATAGCAGCAACAGTTTTTTGCAGTTCAGTTCCACATGAACACAACAGGTACATTGTACCAAACAATTTATTATTATTATTATTATTATTATTATTACATAAGTACATAGTAGTTAAAGACGTCTAATTTTCAATACAAATGAAACTATTTTTTTTTCATTTGTTCTCCTAGTTGCTGCTTCATTTGCAAACCTAAAATGTCTATGAAGATAAAATAAATAAATATTTGACTTTTTTTATTACAAAGATTAAATTAAAAGATGGGATTATGTTTTCAAGAAAATACTATTTCTGTATTTGTACTCTAAAATTTCATGTTCAATTCAATGTTACTTGCTATTTCTTTGTAACATTTACTTGCAATTTCTGAGTGTTTTTTTTGTTTAAATTAAATGCTACACCAAATATTTAAGTGTAATATGTATGAAGTAAAAAAAAGAAAACATCAGAATAAATGGTCTAACAATAATGCTTTTTTAAATTACACCGTGTTTTGAAAGAGTTAAATTATTCTGTTTCAGTAAAAGTCTGATGTGTTAGAGTGTGACGGTGGGATTTGATTACTTGAACAGCACCTGCCATCTTTTTCCACAGATTTGAAAATTGACTTTTTTAAGGAACAAATTCATCAAGAACAGCTGAAAGCAGCAGCAGTTCTCATGGAAATTAGCACAGTCACTTGAGGAAAGATCTTCAGTGACTCCGAGACAGAGACACCTTGGAGGGCTAATAGAGTTTTTGAGTTTTAGTGTATGAGGTGAGTCTGTCAAAACTCAAGTGGAAATTTTTCACATTAGTGTAGAGTAGGTTTTAGCTTATGCGATTGGTTGGTGATGAATATAACATGTTACAGTACAGGATGTTAGTGTGTGTTTCTGCAAGTGTAAACATGGTGTTTTTAATTTTTTTTTTTTTTTTTTTTAACACTATTTACATAGTCTTCTTCAGTAAAAGGCCTGCATCACCCTACACCCTGAAATAATGTTGCCATAATGCCATCAAATGATTAAGTGCCTCTGAATATTCTCTTGCTCATTCACACTTTAGCACTTAATAGTTCTTCTGACCTTGCCTTCACTGGCTCTATTAGTTTCTTTAGGAAAACCACTTGCAAAACAACTAAAGTCTAAAGGAGGCCAGTGCACATCTAGTTTGGGCAATTAAGAGAGATATGGCAGACTAAAAGCTAGATGTGCTGAAGGAAGGAGGAGCTGATGAGGAGCTAAAAAGCTAAAGGGGCGAAAGAATTCGGTGTTTTGGAATTTTTCTGTTTTTCCCCTCAAGTACAAAATGTTTTCTGAGTCCTGCGCCACCTGGTGGATTGCAAAAAAGAGTGAAAACAGTCCTCTGACATGACAGGCGGTGTAAGTTACGCACTCTGTCTGTGTTTGTACAGTGTTCACTATGTAGGTTAAGACTGAGACGTTCTTCAGAGAGTCTGCTTCGTCCTTCAGTTACAAACATCACATAGATCACGTTTAACCTCTGAAGCCTCCGTCTGAAGCAATAACAGTGACTCACACTTTTTCTCATTTCTTGTCGTGCTTCAGAGAACACAGAGCGGACTGGAAGGCAGGACGACGAAATGTGAAAATATGACTTTTTTGTTTTTTTTTCATAATCCCACCCCTTTAGCACCCTCTAAACCTATCATGAACTAGTTTTCGAAACAGCCCATTTGTTGTTGTCATTGTCTTAAAGTGTCAAGGGAGCTGGTTGATCATTATCAGGGAAATGCAGTACTCAGTGTTCTGTCTTCAGCGTTGAGATCCGCAAACCGAATGCCACAAACGTATGCTTAAAGATGCGCTTATGTTTTTGTAGCCTTTAAAAATATTGTATGTATTTCTGAAGGCATACATGGTGTGATGTGCTCTCACTCCTCCAGATGTAATTAGGCGTTAATCTCAGGGAGAAGATGTCTCGAATCCATTCATTGAAACGTGTGCTATTTCTTCCTCTCCATACCTTGCCTTAAATTGTGGCGCAAGACTAATTTCTCAAACGGCCTAATCCCTTTAAAAATCGCGTTTGCGATATCATGCTCTCTTGTGGAATTGGGATTTGGAGAAATATGTTAGACTACATTTTCATGCCAAAAAGAGTCTTTCTTATTTGGTGAAAGTGGGACTTGCTACAACTGGGAATAAAAATGCTACATGAATTTTTGAGCTCAGCCAGAGTTATTTGAGATCTCAATTATTCGCCATTAAGTATTTACTTTGTCGGAGATGTTTCTCCTAAAATGCACGAGAGACAAACAAGACAAATGTTGCATAAGGCACGCGCTAATGGCATATAGATAGATCATTAAGGCTTAGGAGAATCTGATGAGAAATGATTGCTTTCATTCTGAAACCTCTGACTTTCGATGATGTGTGTAATATGTGTGTATTGAGATACACATAGCCAACACATGGCCTTAAAAATTGCCTAAAAAATTAAGATATCGTACACAGGTCTAGAAGGTGCTTAAAATTCAATTTTCTTCATTTGTTTATCAATAAGATTTCTCATTTTGTCAGAGTGAGAACTGTCCACCTGTGCAAGGCAAGACAAAGTAGGCCTAACTCTGAAGGAAGTTAGACGCCTTATTAAAACTGCATATTTGAGGTTTTTTTTTTTTTAAAGCTTTAAAACATGCTTTTATCCATCCACCAGTTCAAATCTCCTGCCAGTGCCTGCCTGTAAATGTACTAAATCTCTTTATTTTTCATCACTGTTTAAGGCAGCTTTTTTTCATAGCTTACTGCTGGTTAAACTAAAGAGTTTGGTTTGGCCAAACATTTCTTAAATCACAGAAGTCAGGATATCAGGAAATCCAATCTGGCCGAAATGCCTTAGTGGAATATCCATTAGGCCTGTGGAGGGGTGTGGTTCTGTGTTGCCTATTTTTGGCTCTCTCCCTCCATCCATCAGAGGGAGCAAATGGAGTGTAATCCATGATAACATGGATGCAGGGGCTTTTGGCCTGGATGAAAGCAATTCCACCCAGTCCCAGAAATCAGCCCCTCTAAAACCTGATTTTACTTGGATGGTCTCCAACTTTGACCAATTATAAAAACCCAAGAGGTAGATAAACACGTATTTCCAGAAATTTTTTAATAACATATCAGTTTACATGGGATTTTGAGAGAGGATTTGCAGTAGTATATTTTGTTGGGTGGGTTACAAAATCCATGTGAAAATACATATTTTTAAATATATTCCTAAGTTTGCTCAATTGGAAAATCTACGGCGGATCATTTTCCATGCGTCAAAGTTTTATGCAAGGCTTAAGACTACTTGAACTGCAAAAACCATCAGACCAATGTTGATGCAGATTATTGTTATCATTGTATAAGGGTATCACTTTCGTAAGACACATGATCAGAGTTTAGATGTGAAACAGGGCATGCATTCTCTGTTGCCAGGTAACTCACATATCTCTGTTGGAACAAGTTGTAATACCAGCTCTCTGGTAATACAGTGTAGCTAATTTCATTTCCAACCTTATGAAGAACTTCAATATTAGACATGCTGACTGAGAAGTTTCAAAGCACTTGGCTTCTTTATGATCATGTTAGAGAAGATCTAGAAAAGTTTTGTTTTTGGTCTAGTTTTCTGTAAGTGGATTTAAAATTAGTGCACTACCCTGAAATTGTGTAAACAAATGTTATCTATAAATATGGGGCTTTTTTAAACTCTGGTGATGTTAGTGATCTGAACTTTGTGTGATGGGTTAAAATGGATGTATTGTTTTTCCACTTAATTGCAGCTAGTGGAAGTCCAGATGGCGTCAACATATGTATTTTCCTCTGCCAGCATTCAGATTGCATGTGGAACCAGCCACCCATCAACACTTACTTGCGCTGGATTTGACTCTGACTCCCTTAAACCGTTCTGCTAATGTTTACACAAACAGATCAGCCAGAGTCAGCATCACTTCTGTGAAGCTGCACTCTTTCGGCATGTTTGCTGCAATGGAGAGAACCGATGGTCATTATGGGAAGAGTGGTGTTGATCATCAACTATGAGGGATATCAGTGCACATAAGGCATAAATACCCCAACTGGAGACTTGTACAAGGTAACACTAATAGACATTCCCATAGGGATCCATATATGTATTTATATGGAGTTCAGTGAGTCTATCTGAAGGTTTATAGTTACGCCGGTGGGTATTGACAAGTGACTGCCACTGAGTGAGTCATTTGAATCATTTACTCAACAAATTCACTAAACAACATTTAAAAAACAACAACAACAAAAAAAAAAGTCATTGATTCAACTGACTTGTTTAAAAAAAATAGAAAAGAAACCACTAGCTGCTACAACGTACCTGTGGGAACTTTTTCTAAGACACAAAATACATACCAATAAGTAGATATTACTGCAGTTTCCAACAGAAATGAACACTAGAGGTGGTAAAACATTGAGCACTTGTAATCGTTTTCATACACAGTTATGATTACAGCTCCATATGTTTTGCTTTCCGGACGTAACAAGCTTGCTCTCTAGCTCAGCCGGCACGGAATTGGACTTAGGATGTGGAATCCTTGGGTATGAATCCAGTGAAAAACATGACTCACGATGAAAGAGCAGAAAGATGAGAGATTGAAAAACAAGCTAAAATGGCATGCTTGCGTTTTTACGCCACATTTGGAAAGGGGGAAAGGGAAGTGGTGTGTGGCCAAGTATGGTGACCCATACTCAGAATTTGTCCTCTGCATTTAACCCATCCAAGTGCATGCACACAGTAGTGAACATACACCCGGAGCAGTGGGCAGCCAATGCTGCAGCGCCCGGGGAGCAGTTGGGGGTTTGTTGCCTTGCTCAAGGGTCTCACCTCAGTCGTGGTATTGAGGATGGAGAGAGTGCTGGTTATTCACTCCCCCCACCTACAATCCCTGCCGGACCTGAGACTCGAACCCACGACCTTCGGGTTATAAGTCCAACTCTCTATCCATTAGGCCCAAATCTGGTCATTTGCTTTTGTTTATACTATATACTATACTTTTGTTATAGCGTCACTCAACGGACATTTCAAGTCAGAACTGCTGTGACACCTACAAAACCAACGTCACATAAAATGTATCATATGTATGTTCATCTGTTCTGGGGGAAAAACTAACACACTTTTAGCACCACTCAGTGGACATTTCACTTCGAATATGTCACAAAACGCACATAGCGGTACATATTTCGTGTCTTGTGAAAAAGTTCCCACAGGTACGTTTTCATCATGAGATCAGGTGCCTACATGTTAATTAAGCTTTATGCTCATGCAATAAATTTTGGGATGAATTGAAAATGCTTGTTTTGTCCCGCTCACTTCATGCATCACCCTGAAGGCGAAAAGGTAATCTATGTCTATATCTGTGCTAACCAACAGAAAGCTGCTTGGTTTTAAAGTGAACACTGTGTATATCTTCATATATTGGTAAGCTATTGACAATAGATCTTTTTGACCTTGAAGTACGCCTTGCTTTTGATAATGTGGCTGCATTTTTGCTCAAACTTCTTGGAAACATTGATATTTCTAATGTGTTGTTTACATAATAATGGGTTTGAACTTCTTGACAGTATGATTTTTTTGCATGAAAAGTGCATAGCTGAAATCACTTTGGTCTCTGCCTGACCTCAAGAGAGACTTGGATAGTTTATCTGTATGCAGAAATAAAGTCATGCACATAAAAACCAAGGCTAAAGTGAGCTAGAAAAGGTAACCTTGTCTTGATGTTATCGGCAAATCATGGTCAAGCCAGGGAGAGACAAAACAGTGATTATCCAAAATAGCAAACTCAAATCAATGTCAGATCTGTGCTATGTTTCATAAGCAGCTGCTTGTACATTTGTTCTGTACAGCTGATGATAAGCTACCTTGTCTGCTTAAGCATTCAATTATTTTATTAGTCCCTGCAGAGAAATTTGTCTTGGCAAAACAAGGTTTCTGTTACAAATACTTTGTTATTCAATAACTTAACTGATAAAGGTGTCAGGGAAAATTTATACATATTTACTTTCTGTACTTGCACTTTCCCAGTGGCATCAGTTTTTTACAAGGGATGTGATCAGAACCAGACACAATTTTCATAACCTGCCAGGAAACCCTGCTCAGAATTGGAGCATTTAGTTAGTATTTCTTTTTTTTACAATCATCAGTTTATAAAGTAAAAATAAACCCTGTGGACCTCATTCATTTATTATATGCTGTTTGGAAGGAGTGAACTTTGACTAGTCATAAATGAAAGAATTCAGAGGTGTTAAATCCCATCTAAACTCAGGAGATCTTAGTGCACAGAGAGCCATCTTGAGCACGAAAGGTCCTTCAGGAAGTCTTTGTGAATGAGACAGCGCAGTGTATGTTGGAGCAGCGTTTCTGATATGAGCACGTGAGTGGAAAATGAGCTTTAACTAAGCTTGTAAACATGACGATCTCCTCCATGGCTTTTAATCAGCTTCGTGACTGTCCCACTCCAGAGAATTAGACGAGAGATCTTTGCAGCTTAAGTAGTGCTCGCATACAGATGTACTGCACATCAGTAAGTGCATCTGCAGTGCTGTTTTGCAATCATATCTCTCTACAACATAAATTGTTTTACACACATACGACATTGCATGAGATGGGATTGTTTAATGGCTATTATATCATTATTAGGAAACATCCTATGCTTGTATCACATGCATACACTGACTCAACCATGTTTTAATGTAAAACCACATTGTCTTAAATTCATGATGCAAAACACTTACATAATAACTTATGCACACAGATTCCCGGTGTAAATGCTTATGGAATGCTATGATTATATACTGTTATGCCGCTGTAGTAATGTGTGCACATGCTTGCTATCGCGCTATGATTTATTTGATTAGTTCTGCTAGAACATTCAGCTTTAACATCATTTACAAATTAACTAAGCTTGTGCATGTACAGAATATTTGTATTTCGAGCTCAAATATTTGTTTAACAGCTAAAATAGAATATTTTTTTCTTCCTCCCACACTTACCTGTGACTTTCACTGTCATGTTGCTGGAACTTGAGACATTTCCACTCTTGATTCATGAGCTGTTATCATCGCAAATACCAAATCATGTTTTTTTCATTTCTCCAACAGTTATTCCATTATATTTTCTCTATGCGAGTCAAATGCGTTTTGATTTGTTAATTTATCACAGTAAGCAATGTTTTGAAATTTGTCTAAGCCCACTTGTAATAAAATATGCTTGGCAGAAAATATGTAAGGGGAGGGAGCCCCTTTTTAAAATGATGTCAAATACTTGTGAATTACATCAGAATAAATAAATAAGAGGGTCAAACATGTTCTCTTAAGACTGTGTGAGCAAATGCCAAGAAGAGAAAACACTCAATCTGAGATTAAGAGAGAGTGCCGAGTCCAAACAGCTTCAGGCACTTTCTTTCTGTTCTCCGCTTCTCTCTCTCCTCTCTGGTGCCTGCTCATTTTGCTCACACACTTTACATTCTTATCATATTAAAAATTCATTTCATCTTGAGTAATGGGGGAAGCTCTGGCTTTTTCTTGTGAATTTTCCCAAGCGCACATTTCAGGTAGTTTCTCTTTAAAGGGATAGTTCACCCAAAAAGAAAAATTCAAACCCTCATATTGTTCCAAACCTGCATGACTCAGTTTCTTCTGTGGAACACAACAGAAGATATTTTGAAAAATGACTTTTTTGTCCAAACAGTTAAAGTCAGTGGGGTTCACTGTTGTTTTGGACCCCATTGACTTTTGTTGCAAAAACAGTTCTTCAGAATATCTTCTTTTGTGTTCCACAGAAGAAAGAAACTCCTACAGGTTTGGAACAATGTGAGTAAATGATGTCAGAAGTTTTATGGTTAAACTAGCAGTCATGACTTTTGAGGCTTTCAAGAATTACACTAAAGTGAGCAGATGGCTGCAGCTGGTATTTACTAATTTGTGACAAAGCATCTGGCATCGCTAACCTCCACTTACCAATTAATCAATACTAGTACACTACTAGTAATGTAAGACCAAGAAAAAACAAACTTTGACCTGTAAAAGTTAAGAATTTGAACCCTGACCTCTCCCAGTGTTTCAGTGTTGGTTTACAGAGCGTGTCAAATAAGGAAATTGCTCTGCTGGCATCTCTTTCGTTTTCTTCCCAATTAATGTCTTTGCTTTTTATTAATTTCCTTTGGACTGCTTTACTGCAACCCCAGCAGAAAAAAGAAACACAGCGCTGCTGGGACTGTGAGGTCACGGAGGAGAGTAAGAAAGAAAATAGTTAAAGAGAAAATTCTCACCGTGTTTCTGCTGCATGGAATTGGGCATGCTGGGAGATGAGGGATTTCTCAGCGGTCGCAAGGAACCCCAAGTTTCACCACGTCTCAAACTCTGGAGCAGGAAGTGAGACACCTCTGGACAGTCCAACAGTTGCCAATGGGAGGCAGAAGTCTCTTTTCTAACAGTCACAGAACTCAAATGTCGGTGATGCCTTGGGGGAAGCGGAGGACATCCGGAGTTCAACGAGAGGGAAGAAAGCAGAGCAGACTGTGACAGCTCTACAGTGGAACACGAGGATCGGTGGCGGCGGAGCTCGGATTGGCAGGAAAGCTGGCACACGGTAGAGGTGCTCAGAGCTGAGCGTTCGTGCTGGCAGATGTTGAAGATGCCTGGCTGGATTGGGGAAGGCTAAGTAGGTGCTGATTCCTGCAGTCTTTTCCTTCTTTCGTCTTACAGGCAGTCGGCGGCCCCCAGAATATCCCGGCAAGCCGGAGCTGTCCCTGGTTGGATGCGTTTGCAAGTGAGTGTGTGGAGGAGGATCGGCGTAGCAGAGATCTGAAGCGAGTCGACTGAGCGTGCTCAGCGTTACAGAAAAGGTCCACAGGGCATCGGTGGCACTCTAAGCTGATAGGCCAACAGTGATCTAGTGTACATTGTTTGGTGTACGCTTACTTGGTCCACTTTCCTTGAATGCTAAAATTAAGGGGCGTGCTCCATTTCTTTCTTGGTGTGGAGGGGGGAACCCTACAGATTAAGTTATCCTAGTAATCCCAGTCTCTCTTTTGCGTTCTCTCTCTCTCTCTCTGAGGTGAAATCTGAAATCTCAATGAGTCGCATGAACTTTTGACCTTGCGATATTCCCATTAATTTGGAGCAGCTCTTGGGCTCCGGGCCATCTGCCAGATAACAGTCTTTCATATACAATTGTGACACATTGTTGTATAAACTGAGCTTTTATACAACAAACATTTCAGTGTCCTCTAACATTAATCTACCTAAGCTCATCTCAATCCACAGAGCTGGATATTGCTCTTTATAACTCGTCTAGCAATGAAAGCTGATATTACATCACTCCAGATGTCACATTTCTTCACCCCTACTATTCACGACAGGCATCTTGACTGCATTGGATTGAAAACTGGACAATACTGTACCACACTTTAAAGCAGTTCACTTGAAAATGAAATCATATCATCATTTTCTCACCCTCATGTCTTCGAAAGCAGGATGATTATTCTTGCTTCTGTGGAACACAAAAATAGTTATTTAAAGCAAAGTTCATGCTGCTCTTTTCCATTAAATGAATGTGAGTGGTAACCAAAGCCATCTAGGCAAGATTTTTTGTCTAATAGTGACTAATATCCAATTGTATGCCTTTAGAAGATTTGGAATATAAAGATGTCATATGGACCGCATTTATGGTACTTTTTTGGTTCTTTTTGGAGATTGAAATCCTTTGGTCCCCATCCACTCAAAGTAAGTTCATGGAAGAGAGCAGTTCTAAATATCTCCTCCTGTGTTCCAGTGGGGGAAAAAAAGCCATATGGGTTTGGAATGACATGAAGGTGAGTAAATAATGACAGGAGTTTCATTTTTGGGTGAAATATCTCTTTAGTGTCACCTTTCCAACATCTTAAAGACGCTGACCTTTAAGAACTGCGAAACAAAAGGCCATTGTTCTCTGCCAGGGGTCCCTGAAGGTACTCTTGGGCAGAGGTCTATAAATAGGTCTATATATAATATTTTACATTTACAAGACAATTATAAGCTAATTTTGTAGCTTTGTGATATTTGGTTAGGCATTGCATAATTTAGCAATGTAATTTTCTTGGTAAACTTTAAGGTTAAATCTATTTTCTATATCTATCTTTAAAAAAAATTAAATCTGTTTTCTGTATCTAATTAAATTTTATCTACCATTTATGTGTTTAGCAGATGCTTTTGTCTAACGTACATTGCATTCAAGGTGTTTGTTTGACTGGTTCATACATGGGAATTGAACTCATGATCTACTGTTTGAGGCATTGAGCTTCAGGAAAATATCTATCAAGACAAAAAAAGCATCTTCATACCGCTTTAATATTCTGATTGATATTGAGAAGAATATAAATTCGATCGTGTTCGCATGTGATGTCACATATTTACATTATGAGCTTACAAAAACGACATGTTGTCTCAGACTTTGTGTCCAAACACTTTTAGTGCCTTACAAAATGTGCCGTCCTGCTTTCAGTGAGATATTCTCTATGGCTGCATGCTAGCAGAGACACACATGCATTTAACATTTGAGGTTGAAAGTTCATAGATGTTTCCAGATGTGCTTAAGGTATCAGAAAACATGGCTCATCTCAAAATGTGTTCTGACAGTTGCCTGTATCTCTTATGCACCTGATGTTCTGGATATTATTGATGTCCTGATGTTCTATGACATTTTGTGTGCAGTTATTCTCATTTTGAGAGTAATGCATTTTCAGACACCACTTTTCACTTTTATGCCTTGTGTTAATATTTCTTGAATATCTGACCTATTTCTTTAGATTTACACTCTTGACTGAATGTTACATCAAATAATTATATATGTATAATGAACATGGTGTGTATGTGGGTTTTCTGGAGACTTTATGTTAGGCATAAAAAATATGTCAGTCTGTGAGGCTTTGAAGTTAGCGTTTAAAAGACAAATGACATAAATAGATTTTTTTTCTTTTTGAGGAAATTGCCACAGATACTTGCAATAGATTTTTAGAGCGTTCATATGTTGCTATCTTGAGCAAAACAGTCCGGTTTTGGAAATAAAAAAAATCCTATTCATTTTATCCCTATAGAAATGGACTTTTACTGATAACATATTAATCTTTCAAGACAAACCTACTATGATCTCTGAGGTTATTAAGTGATATTATATTATTTTAAATTTGGGTTTATTTGCTGAAATTCACTGTAAAATACTACATTTCCCACAATCCTGCCATAGCTCCACAATCAGAATACTTGCCACTCTCATGGAAGCAGGAACTGTGGCAATAAAGCTCCCATAACTTCCATAAAGCAAATTACAAATTGTCAGATTCAGTTTTTTTTTTCTTTTACATATTTAACACTAATACCTACTTCAAATGTAGTATTCCTCAATGGTTTATAGCCAATAGTTTTATATCGTTTCATCATTTCTGATTGGATTATGTCACTTGCAGTGGTTTATTGTCTCTTTTTTTCCAGTTTTCAATTGCATGTTGTAATGCTACAATTAAAGTCTTGAATGCCAGTGGAATGGGAAAATGAATGGGAAAAGTACTTCCAGAACAAAGATTGCTATAGAAAAGTGGACAGTCACAATTGCACTATTTTAAAAGTCATTGGTGATTTAGGCCGTGAAAGTGTGCAGAAAAGTATTTTCTTTAGCACAGTTGTAATGAGAGAGATGGTGAACAAAGACAACAGCAGTCAATTTGATCTGCTCCTGATAAAGTTGCTTGCTTGTATCCCTCTGTTTGCCCAGGCATGGCTGAGTGACTTTTGTGGTTCTCTCAATTCCGAGGTGTCTCATTGTAAACACCATCTTTTAAATATTTTATCTCCTTATATAGATGTTGTGTGTGTACTCTGCAAGTCTAGAGACACTAATTAATGCTGGCATAAACACTCCCACATGCCTGGGTGTTCACTTCTCATCACACAGGGCGAGTGGGCGGCGCTCCTCCCTCTGAGTCTCGGGTCTCAGACAGAAGGTTTGGCAGACTGTTTCCAATGACCTTTATCAAATCATACAGTAATGAGTTTGTCAGCTTATGGTAATGGGACTTTGCTTCAGCATTGTAGGTGAACTTTTTTGTGCTTTTTATTGTTCTAATTCAATTAAAGAGATATAGTTCACCCAAAAGTGAAAATTCTGTCAATTACATTCGTCATCTTTGAAACACAAATGAAGATATTTTTAATGAAACCTCAGAGATTTATGTCCCTCCATTAAATGTCTATACAACCATGCAATTGTCTATGCAATTGTAAATGTAATCCATATGCTCCATATCTGTTGATCAATCTTTATTTGTGAATAAAAGCCTAAATTAAATCTGTTCTTCATATAAAGCGATCATATCTTTTCAGAAGATTAAACCACTCAGTTAATTTGGATTACTTTTACGATGTCTTTATGAAGTCTTGCTTGTACTTTCAATAGAGGGACAGAAACCGCTCAGGCTTCATTAAAATTGTGTTTGGAAGATGAATGAAAGTCTTTTTTGTGATGATGTGAGGTTGAGAAAATGATGACAGAATTTTTCCTTTAAGAAGAAACCAATATTAGTCTTTGAAGTAATAGTGTACTCAAAAATGAAAATTCATCCTCACCAGATACATGTGAAATATTGTGTAGTGTATACAAAGATTCGAATATATATATTTTTAATAATAGCATCTACTAAAGTTGTTATAATGTTATTTTTTTAGTAAGATTATGACTAGAAATGTTCAGAAACTTCTCAATAACACAAATCCTGCTTGTGGAACCACATCAATGACTTTTTGCTGTTGAGAAAATTGAATTGGGCAGTGAAACAAATGACCTTATCTCATCACCAGAAGGCCATTTGCTCTGACCACAGTCTCTATCCTACAAAATTGAAAGGCTTCACTTGGTTTACGTGCTGTCTTGTTGTCCTCGCAATATCCAGGACCAGCTCTTCACAGATTTGCGTGGTAAAATCACTCAGGTGAGTATAATACAAATGGAGTAATGTGCTGAAAGAAGGTAAGGAGAGACAAACTGCCAGACACACTGTCTCATCAGCTCAGTGTCTCACTCTGCCTGCTACATTTGCCACCTCTTTTTACGTCAGTGAAACCACATTCAGCTTTTCATTGCTACAAGGATGTCAAATGCAGTTATTCAGGTTTTTCTCCCACTTTTTTGGCCATTTTCTCCTTCCAACTCTTTTATAGGCCACACTAACGGAGCCAAACTTACAGTTAAACTCGTTTTCAAAGCAGACTTCATATATTACTTTCACTTCTTTTCAGACCTATAGTACTTTCTTATTCCTTTTACACACACCTCATCGACTGATATAACGTACAGTGAAAAGTGTGCTTTAAAATGTGTGCTTTTCTTAGTTTGTGAACTGCTTTAGCTTACATGACTCATAAGCCTAATAAAATGAAAATGCAACAAATTACTGATAGACTGGATTGTGCCTGTAGTTTAAAGTCACAAAAGTCATCTTTAGACATTTGATCTGTTTTATTGCCAGAGAACTTTTATGGTTTATGCAGTTTATCTCTTATGCTAATTTGCCATCTATCAGAATGAGGCAAACAAATAACAGCATTCTGCAACTTTCATGCCCAGAAATTGATTTGATAAAGGCCCTGACTTTGCACGGTAAATGCAACTTTCTTTGCCATGCTTAAAAAAAATATAACTCTCTAAGTGTCTCCAAAGCAAACACCAATTCCTTCTGTTCTGTGCTTAGAATCAAAAGCCACGGCCGCAGGCTTGTGTCTGCTTCTGCTATCCTGAT
>JAFVLL020031674.1:0-2500 GCA_021397915.2 Tor tambroides
TGTTAAAACATGTTTTAAGAATGTTAAAACACTCATACATGAGAATGTTAAAACCTTTTAAGAATGTTAAAACACTCTTATATAAGAATATTATATATAAGAATGTTAAAACATGTTTTAAGAATGTTAAAACACTCATACATGAGAATGTTAAAACCTTTTAAGAATGTTAAAACCTTTTAAGAATGTTAACACACTCTTATATAAGAATATTATACATGAGAATGTTAAAACCTTTTAAGAATGTTAAAACACTGATACATGAGAATATTAAAACCTTTTAAGAATGTTAAAACACTCATACATAAGAATGTTAAAACCTTTTAAGAATGTTAAAACACTCATACATGAGAATGTTAAAACCTTTTAAGAATGTTAAAACACTCTTATATAAGAATGTTAAAACCTTTTAAGAATGTTAAAACATTCTTATATAAGAATGTTATATATAAGAATGTTAAAACATGTTTTAAGAATGTTAAAACACTCATACATGAGAATGTTAAAACCTTTTAAGAATGTTAAAACACTCTTATATAAGAATATTATACATGAAAATGTTAAAACCTTTTAAGAATGTTAAAACACTGATACATAAGAATATTAAAACCTTTTAAGAATGTTAAAACACTAATACATAAGAATGTTAAAACCTTTTAAGAATGTTAAAACATTCTTATATAAGAATGTTATATATAAGAATGTTAAAACATTGGAGCTTTTTGGAACTCTGAATCAGTTAAACCACTGCGTCGCAAAATGATTCACTGTTTCAAAGCGTTCCAATCGGATCGCATATCACGGATCATTTGATTCAGATCGGGACTTCAGAGAGGGTTCGCGGGATGCTTTTATCCCCGATTTAAGGAACCCACAAAGTCAAACTTTCCTAATTTTTACTACTTTGTGAGGACCAAAAGACCACACAAAGATAGTAAAAACAAGTTCTCACACACTCACACTCACTCACACACACACACACACTCTTCTATAGCGCCTCATCGATTCAAAACAGATTCATATCAACAAACAGAATCAATCACTTCAAATAAGAGTCAAAATCAGACTTTCGGTATCTGGAACAAATCTGAGCACAGTTTGAGACATTTTCAGATCTCTTGTGAATCTCTACAGAAGACATCTGTGAGGTTATTTAAGGGTCTTTTTCTCAGGAGAAACATCTGAGCAGCAGACGACAGCAAAAATGGAGAAACAATCTGTGAGATTGGTGATTTTTCTGATCACATGTCATTATTTTGTCATTGTTTCGTCTCAGGATACTCCTGTGTGTCAGACAGTGAAGCATCAGTGAATCGATTGAGTCGTTTGATTCTGCTGATTCTCGGAGTATGTTTGTGTCGTCTGGAGCTCCATATGGAGGAGTGGATTATAATGACTCATAATCTCACTGCAGAGAGGAATTAACACCCGCAAATCCAGCTGAAACCATCCCCACGTCCCTCTGTGTTCACTCACTGAACAACAAAGAAACTATGACTCTACGTCTGGAAAGAAGACGGACATTCGATTCAGAATCATTCATCAGCTCATTTAACACAGATCTCCACACCAGACCGAGAAGAGAAGACTCTTCAGGGTGAAAATCTCATGAAAACCAGCTCCTATTTCACCTCAAACTCAAAAGGAAGAAAAAAGAAAGTATATTTGTTATTAAGAAGATGAATCCTGTTTTAAGGAACATTAGGATTTTCTGCATTTTGACATTAATGTCATGATCATTTAACACATTTTGCCCACAAATTCCTAGTAATGCATTGCAAAAATATCCATATGTTTTGTTTATAAATAAATTAATGTTTTTGCTTTGATTTTAGGGTGATATTAGCGGTTCTCAACAAGGTTATTATAGTTAACTAAAACTAAAATTAAAACCATTAAAAAAACATTTTTGTTGCTTAAAATATAATAAACATTAAGTGAAATAAAATAAAATATAAAAAAACTTTTTATTTCAGCTAGTTGCCAAAGTAACATTTCTCATTTTCATGTAGTTTTAAAATAACATTTGTATTAAAATAACTAAAACTGAAATAAAATTCATTAAAACTATATATATACAGCATGTATCTATATCTGTCTTTCTATCTATCTATCTATCTATCTATATATTTTTTAACAAAAACTAATGACAAAATGATGAAACCACACAGCAAAATTACTAAAACTTTAAAATTAAAATGAACAGTGATATAGTAAATATAAAAATAAAACCTAAATCAAAAATATTAATAAAAACTCTAACCAAACGTGATCATCTCTCTCGTTAGATCTTCCACACATTTGTAAACTTCATCCAGTTCAATAAAGACACTTTTCACACAAAATCATTTTTTGTTGTGTCTTTCAGTAAAAATATCTGAATATCCTTAAATACAATCACCACAGAAATAAAACTGCATTAAATCCTGTTTTAGACCTGAAATTTAAATAATTTCTGAGAGATATTTTGAAATCTGGCAGACATTTGCATACATACAAA
>JAFVLL020031674.1:7500-33640 GCA_021397915.2 Tor tambroides
TACTCCGTTTTAAATAATTTCTTTAAATACAATTGCAAGTCTCCAAAGAATGATAAATGCACTGTGCAAGGCTTCACAAGCTCGTTTAAAGATGGCCTGGTGTTCCTCGTTCATTACCATATCTACATGTCATCAGACTTCAACGCTTCAGAATCCAGATCATAAATCAGAGAAAATGACAGCAATTTAAATAGATTTGTTTTCTCAAAAATAGTCCTAAAAATATATGGCATATTCCAGCTGTAGAAACAGAGTTAATAAAATATCTCCTTTTTGTTCAGAAGAAATTGAAAGCAGAAAGACGATGCTGTTTCCAAATGTAAAAATGATCATTTAAATTTGAATATTGAGGCTTTTTTTTTCCCTGTAATCAGCGGAGAGGAACGAGCTGCTGATTTTACACTTTAAACATCATAAAAATATAGAGTCACAAGAAAATCATTTAATGACCAGCTGAACTAGTTAAAGCCATCATAACTAGTATCTCATCAAGCATGGACAAATAAATCTGCATCCAGCGATTTCTGAAAATGTTCAATGAAAATAAGTTTCTGCTAAATTCATCTTGATCTTCCAGATTGCATTTCAGACTCATAATCGACTGAAAATCAATATATTTTGCATCTAATATTCCAATCTAAGCACATTTGTGTTAAGGTGCTACTAAACAGGTGCATCTCTCATGAAGAGCAGGTGAGAAACTATATTAAACACAAATAATAAATGTATATAATGGTGTCTAGATTAACTGAATGAAGAGTTATTAACTTTATAAAGGAGGAGAAACTCAAAGCACATGTTTAGTTGTTGATGTCAATCAAACGCTGCAGTATTTCATACTGTAATAAACTCATCTGTCACTGATGATGCAGTATTTCTGCTGATTTTCCAGCTAAAATAACTGATTGGGAATGTGTAGCTTAGATTTTCTCATCGGCTTCTCTTCCAAAATGAAGCTGAATTGATCTAATTAGGGTTAGGGTTAGTTAAATTTGTAGCAAAGCCAAAGAACAAGGCGAAAATGAGGGAATGTAATAGTGCAATTTCTCTAGGGGAAACTAGTTCGTCAAATAAATATTAAAATATATTTGTGCATTCTAGGATCTGAATCTAAAAGTTAATTTCATACATATAAAACATACATCTCCTTACAAATCACGCGAAACACTTGGGCTGTTCAGATTCATTGATTAGTTGGTCGTGTTTAACCATGAATGTTTTGAGCGTCCTTTGGTTCGCTTGCTCAGAGGAGTCGGATTTTAGAGAAAGTTGCCAAATTAATCATCTACAAAACCTACAAGACATAAGGCAAAAATTTGAGCGTGAACTTCAATCTGACGACTGATAATCAGAGCAGAATGAACTCAGACGCTGCAGAAATGCATGAAGAACATCAGCTGAGCATCACACAGACCATATGGACACGCTCTTAAAGAGACAGTTCACCCAAAAAAAAAAGACATGACAGGATAGAAAAGAAACAGTATGGAAGTCAGTGGCTACCGTCAAGTGTTTGGTTCCCAACATTCTTCAAAGTATCTTCTTTTGTGCTTAACAGAAGAAAGAAACGCAAACAGGTTTGGAACAACATGAGAGTAAATGATGACAGAATGATCATTTTTGGGTGAACTATCACTTTAAGGCCCGTTCACACCAAAAACTGTAACGTAACTATGTAACTAATGATAACTATGGTCGGAAATTGCTAGTAAATTTCACAAATAATTATAAAGAAACAGCAAGTAACACATTGAATTAAATGTGACATTTTGACGTAAAAAGACTGAAACTGTATTTTCTCATAAAACGTACTGTAATGATTTTTTTTTATTTACAACTTCATTTTAGAATTTTTTTCAAAAAAATCAATTGTTTTGTTAATTATAAGCATACACTGCAGTTTAGTTTTAAAGTCTGATGGATTTTGATTCTGAATGTTTTTATTGTTTATCATTTTGATGATAATCTGTGTTATCATAGTTGTAGTGGGAACTCAATATTTTCATCAAATTACAGCGATTATAGTTATCGTTATATCGTCATTAGTGTGAACGGACCTTTAATCTGGGTCCTGGTCTGGATTTGGGGTCTAGTCTTGGTCTGGTCTGGACTCCACATTAAACCAATGGAGATATTTTATGAAAGTGTTCTGGATCCTTCAGAGGTTGTCCCATCATCCCTCAGCAGCGTGACAGTCCAGTGTACATGACAAAGAATCGATCAGAAACACCAAACCTTCTGATGAACAGAGTGAGGTGAAGGAGTCTCTGAAGGAGAAATCAAGAAGGCAGATTCAACGTAGACTCGCTCTGGTCGTGTTCTCAATCTACCCCTCCATCATCACCGTATACTGGCTAGAATCATTACAACACTAGTGTTTCCAGCAGCTAGAAATGGTTTTAAGTCAGTTATTTCTATCTTTTGCTGTAGTGTGTCAGTAGGAAATATCAGTTCACTGATTTTGCCATTAATTGTAATAATCCAGTGAGATTTTTGAGATCTGATCTGATCGTCTGGAATGACATGAAGAAACAGAACAAACTGAGACAGACTAAATCCAGAAGAACTGATGCTTCAAGAAACCTCCTGCAAAGCTACAGGACTGTTCAAAGTTTTAGGCACGTGTGTGTAAATTCTGTAAAATGAGGATGCTGTCAAAAATTGTCATAAATGGATTTTAATTATCAATTAACTTCTATAAATTAAATTAAATCAACATTTGGTGTGAGCATCCTTTGTGTTTAAAGCAGCTTTTGCCCCATGTGCACTTGAGCAGAGTTTCTCAGGAGCTTTGCAGATAGGTCTCTTGAAGCGTCTCGTAGACGCACGTAGTTCTTCTGGATTTAGTCTGTCTCAGTTTGTTCTGTTTCTAAATGTCATTCCAGACAGACTGGATGATGATCAGATCAGATCTCTGTGTGGAGCACAAAAGTCTCACTGGATTATTACAATTAATGGCAAAATGAATGTTTGCAAATGTAAACTGATATTTCCTACTGACACACTACAGCAAAAGATAGAGATAACTGACTTAAAACCATTTTTAGCTGCTGGAAACGCTACTGTTCTAATAACATTGGCCAGCACTGTATATGGCCCTGAATGCTGACCGGTCATCGATCTGTCCACTGAAGTTCAGTTTCACTGCAGGTTCTTGAGGATGCGTCCGTAGCGGAAGTCATAGACGTGTCTGCACAGGTAGACCAGCTGCGGGTCGACCCCCTCGGGCACGAGGCGGTGGGCGGGGCCTGTGCTGTCAGAGGGGCGGGGCACCAGGGGGGCGTGGTCAGACACACCCTCTGAGCGCCGCTTCACCAAGGCACAAAATCTGCAACATCAGATGCGATTATGAGCATAAGCAATGTTGGGGAGTAACTACACTCTTAAAAATAAAGGTTCTTTATTGGCATCAATTGTTCCACAAAGAACCTTTACCATCCATGGAACCTTTGCACTCACCACACCACACAAAAGGTTCTTTAAAGTGGAAAAAGGTTCTTTAGATTATTAAAATGTTCTTCACACTAAGAAAAAAATGGCTCTTTTAAGAACTGTTCACTGAAAGGTTCTTTGGGGAACCAAAACTGGTTCTTCTATGCCATCACTGTGAAAACCCCCCTTTGGAACCTTTTTTTGGTAACACTAAGGTGTCCTTGTTACACATGTTACATGCACTTACTATTATAATAACAATAAATGATGCATAATTACATGCAAGTAACCCTAAACCAAACCCTAATCCTAAACCTGACCATATAGTAACTAATTACTGTAGTTATTGTAGCTAATTAATATTAAAATATATAATTACACTGTAACACAGTGTAACACTTTATTTTAAGGTGTCCATAATACAGAGTAATTACCTAGTTAAGTACTTAGTAGTAGCTGTTGTACTTACATGAAATAAAATGTACTTACCATGTAACTAAATTATAGAACAGCCTGTAATTACAGTTTGTAATTATGTAGATGTAATAGGCAGCTACTGTTACACATATGTAACAGACTCGGTAACCAAACGATTGTTACATATGTGCTGCAGACTTTATACAACGTAATTATAAATGTACATACACAGGCATAAGCTACTTAAAATAAAGTGCATCATGATTGTACTTAAGTGTACAAGTAGCTGCGTAACAGATTTGGCCTGTTACATATGTGTAACAGTAGCTGCCTATTACATCTACATAATTACAAACTGTAATTACAGGCTGTTCTATAATTTAGTTACATGGTAAGTACATTTTGTTTCAAGTAAATACAACAGCTACTACTAAGTACTTAACTAGGTAATTACTCTGTATTATGACACCTTAAAATAAAGTGTTACCAAATAAAGTATAACCCTTTTTTAAGAGTGTAGTTACATGTAACTAAATTACATAATATAATTAAAAAAATATACCAACATAAAGATTTAATTGATTTCTTTCAGAATAATTGCATTGACTGCTCTAAAATACCAGTTTAGGACACATGCTTATTCCATAACTGTTTTATTTCCTATTTGGATTGATGTATATGCATTATTTTTTAAGATTAACTGTTTTTCCTCAGTTTTTTAGATATCAGTGTTTCCTGACATAGCTGTGCAAAGATTTGATTTCAAAAGAGTATCATAGCTGCTAAACTATTTCTTATGATTTTAAATCTGTATTTAACCTCAGAATGATCTGAAAGTAAGTCTGATTTTGTGGTGGCTGTGCTTTAAAATGAAATGATTATAATCTTAATTCAAGTGAAGAAGGATGTGAAAGTGACAGTAACCAGTGTTGAGCTCTACTGTGAGGTTAATTGAAATAGTTACAAAACTCATTACATTTTCGATAGGGTAACTTGTAATCTGTAACCTATTAGATTTCCAAAGTAACCCTCTCAACACTTACCTACAGTACTGTGCTAACGGCAGGACATAGCATCGGTCCTCGATGCAGGCCACGCTGTTCTCATCCTGATGACGAGAGGCGAAGATCTCGTTCTGAAAGAAGACACGGTAACTGGATCTCTAGTTTACTTGGGCAAAATATAACCTTCCCAGAGCTGTGCGTGGATTACAGTGTGATGCTACAAGTAACGCAAGTTACGTAATCAGATTACTTTATCAAGTAACTAGTAACGCATTACTTACAAGGAAATATCTGAGATACTTTTTCAAATAAGCAACACTGGTTACTTTGTTTCTCATGTATTGACTGACAGCCCTTGGGTTGCCATGTTGAGAGAAATCAGGAGTAAGTGCAGAGTGTTGTGTGTGAACATGACGTTACTGTAGATCTAGACTAAATATCAACATTATTTACTCATCTCACTGCAATATATTCAGTTATATATTTCTTTTAGTCCTGATAGTCTAGATAAACTGTCAGCTCAGCAGAACTGTCTAGTCTCCATTAACAAATGGATGGCAGGCAACTTTCTACAACTTAATAATGATAAAACTGAGATGATGATCTTTTCCCCTGATAATATTACACATAAGATTAAGCAGGTTATAGGAGGTTTAGCATTCTCTGATCACAGTGACATCTTTGACAGAGCCATATGTTTTAACAGTCATGTAAAGTCTGTAGTTCGTTCATGTTTTTTCCATCTCAGGAACATTGCTCAGATTAGATCTTTGGTCTGAAAAACAGAGATGGAGATGCTTGTTCATGCCTTTATCTCATCACGATTGGATTATTGCAATGTTCTGTATACTTGTTTGAACAAATCTTCCTTGGAGCGACTTCTTTTTGACCTTGCATGCATGTCAACCTGTTGTTGGGGACTCCCAAAACCAAAATATGAACCTTTCATAACCCATAATAGGGGCACTTTAAGGACTATTGCTTTCAGAGTGCAGTTTAAAATTTTAGTTATTGCTTATAGAGCCTTGCACGGTCAGACACCCTCTTATATTCAGGATCTATTATATGCACATTCTCCTGGTCGGTTTTTAAGGTCTTCTGGACCTTTTAACTATTCCTAGAACACGTCTTAAGACAAAAGGTGATCATGCTTTCTGTGCTCTGGAACGCTCTCCTCTAACACTGAGAACTATGGGCTCTGTAGACTCTTTTAAAAGACACCTAAAGACGCATCTCTTCGGATGCTTATAATTAACAGTATGGTCTGGCTGTTATTACATTTCTGCGATATTTGGTCTCTGATTGGTTTTGATTTGATGTTTTATAGTATATTTGATTGCATGTATGTTTGGCTTGTTTTATTGATATTATTGTAAAGCACTTTGTGACTCCTTGTCTATGAAAGGTGCTATTTAAATACATTTTACTTACTTACTGCACAAAAACACATTCAGTATTCCTCAAAATCACAAAAAAAAACAAAAAAAGTCAGAATATTATACAAACCTGCAATAATTAAATGTTAAATAAGACAAATATCCTTTATATATAAATCGAAATTTTATTAACCAATGTCTTTGCTGCCGATTTTGACTTTAGATAAACATCACATTTGCTTTTTTTATTGCAGAAGAGTGTTGAGCTTTCTTCTCTTGCATCTTATTCTTTATGTAATCCAGAACAGCTGCGCAGCTGAAAGCTTTGTTTGAGCTGTGCCTCAGATGTGAATCTACCTTTCCTTCAGCCTGAGGATTATTCATTTCATGTTTGGTGTGAAAGGGCTTTCCAGGGTTCCTACACATTTTCCGTTTCAAAATCTCATACTTTTCCAGACTCAAATTTCGAAACCTCTCGGTAGATTTTCAGACCATATAACATAAATGGTTCATGGAGCATTATTTTCAGCTTTATATTTGGTATATTATACAGTCATCTGTAAATATTTTTATTTTCTCAGGGTTTTTTCATCGATTTTCTGAAATAACACACAGAGTCCCTAAAATAAAAATACAGACTTTTACATGCACACAAGAATCTTTTTTGTGCCTTCAAGAAGCTAGTCACGTGTGCAGGGGAATGTTTTGCATGCTTACGCATTACAATTTCTAGTTTTATATAACCTATATTTCCTTTGTGCATCACTGCCATCTTACTATGAAGCATGATCAAAATTTAGCTTTTCTTTATGGTAGTACCCCTGAAATCAAGGCCTATTGTCCAATTGAACACATCCTCTGTGGTGGTGGAGAAACTATGACACGAAATGAGCTGATGGCATAAAATTTGCCAAGTTCAAGCGTCTGTAAAAAAGACTGGTACTGTAAAAAAAGTATTTAAGATTTGTCTTTCACTGAGGTAATATGCCATATTTCAAGGCCTTAGGTCTCTTTAACGCACACAGCGAAATGGGCTGAAGGCACAACAGGTGGCTCAGTGTGCATTGTCCTATATGCTTATTTTTTATTTTTGCAAAGATCCTTGAGGCTATGTAATATGGTGCTAAACCCAAAATGCTTATAACCTGCAGTTTGCATAATGAAAAAGTGCACAATGAATTCATTCATTCATTTGGCGATCACTAAAGAATCACTAAACAGCTGCCATGAAACCTCACTTCTTGTACCATAAATTAATTTTAATACAATTCTTAATTTTCTATTATTAAAAAACTAAATGGGGCAAAAGTCTGTAAACACTAATATTTTTCCATATCTGCTTTCTTTTTTCCATACTTTTCCAGACCTGGAAAATACTTAAATCAAATTCCATACTTTTCCAAACCCTATAGGAACCCTGGCTTTCACATTTGCCAAAAATACAACTTTTTATATTTAAAACAAACTAGAAATCCCAGCCCAGATGGAACAATGTAACACAAAAGTAATGTAACCCAATACTTTCTATAAAACGTAACGCAATTAGTTACTTCTTTAGGGAGTAACGCAATATGGTAATGCATTAGTTTTAATAGTAACTGCTGCAGGACTGAAGCGTGCATGAGCATTAGTACTAGTCAAGTCAAGTCACCATTGTTTATATAGCGCTTTTTACAATGCAAATTGTGTCAAAGCAACATTACAGTAATATAGGGGCTCACCTCACAGTGCATGCTGGGATCTCTGCCGCTCTGTGTGTGCTCAGGACGATAGTACCAGAACAGACTCATCATCAGCTCTCCTGAAACAAATCAGATCAGATCACGACACATTCCTACAAAACTAGAACAAATGCAAACAGATAATGTTTTGCTGAAGTAGAAAACTCCAGAACAGAACTGAAAATGAAACACTAGCATGTCAATCCTGCAAAACCACAAAAAAATAACACTTCATTTCATCCGTTTCATGCAATGCATGCTGGGAATTGCATGAAATCGTCTAGTTACTGTTAATGCAACAAAAATGATTCACGCGGTCCAAACACAAAAGGATCACATTAACTTACACTTTACAAACATAAGCTGATTAAATGCAATGAAGCTGCTAAGTTGTAACAAAATGTTCAAGAGTTATGATGCTTCGGCTCATTTTAACTGAGGAAACTAAAACATATTTTTTAGATAGAAACAAACAGTTGAGTAGAAACGCAGATTAACACAGGAATCACAAAACAGCTCAGCATTCACTCATAAACAACTGATAAACAGCATGAAGATGTGCATTTACACAAACACCAACAAGGGGTTAAACATCAAAGAACTGCAGTGAAAGAGTTAATGAACACATTCATCCTGATTCAGACAACAGAAACGCAGACATTTGTGTCAAAGAGAATGGTTCTTTTCTTGTTAGTGCTCAATAAAGCAGACAAAAACAAGCAAGCATTGAGATCTGTACTACAGGTGAATAGTTTTGATTAGTAATGTCCGGTTTGTGAACCAATCATGGATGAACCAGATCAACAAATCGGACTGAACCGACCGATTCGTGACTCGAGTTAGCACAGACTTTTTTAGACTTTTATAATGTTACAAAATGTTTCTATTTCAGATAAATGCTGTTCATATGCACTTTCTATTCATCAAAGAATCCATCTACTCCGCTGTTTTCAACAATAATGATAATAATAAATGTTTTTTGAGCAGCAAATCAGAATATTAGAATGATTTCTGAAGGATCATGTGACTGGAGTAATGATGCTGAAAATTCAGCTTTGAAATCACAGAAATAAATTACATTTTAAAATATATTCAAACAGAAAATAGTTATTTTAAATGACAAAAATATTTCACAATGTTACTGTTTTTGCTGTACTTTGGATCATCAAAAACACTGCGAGGTAATAAATGATAATTCTTCATCTTTTTCACCTGTTCTGGGGTCTTGCCACAGAGCGGAGATCTTGGCCACGTACGGCAGGGATTTGTTGCGGGGTCCGGAGCGTAAGAGCACTGTGTCTCGCACCCGGATCACCTCTCCGTCCCGCTCCACTCCTTCATAACACTGACGAAGAGCCGTCTCCTCATCGCCCTGCAAAACCACATCATCACATTTCTGGTCAACTTTTAATCAATTCATGTTAAATTGTTTCATTTTCATGATTTTAGTTCATTAGACATGCGCTTTTTGATTAATGAAATTTAATTTAACCATTAAAAAGGAGTCCAGAAAAATTAAAACAGAAAAAAAACAGTATCCAGAAAAAAAAACAAAAAAAAAACGGAATTTGGGAAAAAAATAAAATGTAATTCATAGGGCCCTAAACATGTCATTTTTGTTAAACTTTTAATAAATTGATAAATTAATTTAACCATCAAAAAGGAGTCCAGAAAAATTAAAACAGGAAAAAAAAACAGAATCCAGAAAAAACAACAACAAAAAAACGGAATTTGAAAAAAAATAAAACAGAATTTGGGAAAAAATAAAATGGAATTCATAGGGCCCTAAACATGTAATTTTTGTTAAACATTTAATAAATTGATGTTAAATTGTTTAATTTTCATGATTTTAGTTCATTAGACACGTGCTTTTTGATTAATGAACTTTAATTTAACCATTAAAAAGGAGTCCAGAAAAAAATAAAACGGAATTTGGGAAAAAATAAAATGGAATTCATAGGGCCCTAAACATGTCATTTCTGTTAAACATTTAATAAATTGATGTTAAACTGTTTAATTTTTATGATTTTAGTTCATTAGACATGCACTTTTTGATTAATAAAATTTAATTTAACCATTAAAAAGGAGTCCAGAAAAATTAAAACGGAATTTGGGAAAAAAATAAAATGTAATTCATCGAGACACTGCATGAAGGGCTGTCCAGCGCTCATCACTCACCGCGATAAACACCTCTTTCTCGCTGGGCACTCCGACCGGACGCCAGCCGTTGGTGGCCAGTCGCCGGCTCGTCTTCTTCTGCGGTCTGGCTCTGGCTGTGGGCTGTTTCTGGGAGGATCTGCTGGGGCCCAAAGTGAGCGAGCCGTTGGACGGCTTGGGGTTTTGAGGGCACTCTTTGCCCACTTTCAGCCTGACCTCTGCCTGCCTGCGGGCGACCGGCGAGACTGGGGTCACTCGGGGCATGCTGGGACACCCAGAGAGCGGCAGAGCTGGAGGAACCTGGAGCTCATCTTCTGAAACAGCACAAGCAAACACTTCTGTGAGGACTGGGGTCTAACGCTACACAAAACCAGAGCTGGGTACTAACCCATTACATAATCAGATTCCAAAAGATTAAGTACTTGTGATTAGATTGAATTGCATTATTAAAATACTCACAGTCAGAGTAGAGTTACTTTTTTATGGATTACATGATTTACACAATAGCGATTCCTCTTCTTCATCTTTTAAATAATTATCATAGTTTGCATGTTCATTGGTTCTCTGATGCTGATTGTGGTCACGTGACACGCAGGTAAACAAATAAAATATTTAATTTTTAATTTTTTTATGGTTTAATTAATTATTAGTTTTTCATTGAACTCATAAACCCCCTGCAGCTCCTTTACAAACACCAGTTGGGAAAACCTTGATGTAATATAATGTTTAATGCACTTCATGTTGTTAATATCAACAAATGGAATATATTAAGTAGTCTGATTATTTTACCTAAAATGTGTAATGTAATGGATTACATTACTAACTACAATTTCTGTCACGAATTTGGACTCAGTAACGGATCAATAAACGAATCAATAAAAATGCCAATCATGGGTGTTTTAGCTTTTTTTGTTTCTATTCAGGTTCTGTAAATGGAATTGCTACATATTCTATCATAATTTTACAATACTATGGTATTTTGTAAATGCAACTTAGTTTTATTGTATATGAATTAAAAATGATTAATTTCACCAAATTCCCATCAATACAGACGCCTCGTGTCCCACATTTTCTCACTGATTCACCTCAACTCGGAAACACAAGCCTTAAAAAAAAGTTCAGTTTCCTACTCGTGATTACGTCTTTGTGGCGCTCATCTACATTCGGCTCATAATTATGATCTTTCCGACATGTCTTGAGCGCACCATTGATTTGAAGCATTCATATAAATAATGTCTTATGTTTAGGACAATTTGGATTGTGCAATTTTCCCTAAATTTTTAAGGAGATGCTGCAGAGTTACACCCCTAATTATTACTTACAGTTGAAGTCAAAAGTTTACACCCCCCTTGCAGAATCTGCAAAATGTTAATTATTTGACCAAAATAAGAGGGATCATACAAAATGCATGTTATTTTTTATTTAGTACTGACCTGAATAAGATATACATATAGTCCACAAGAGAAAATAATAGTTGAACTTATAAAAATGACCCTGTTCAAAAGTTTACATCCACTTGATTCTTAATACTGTGTTGTTAGCTGAATTTTGAGATCCATCTTTTCACACTGAGGGACTCATGTGTAGCTATTACAGAAGATTCAAACGCTCACTGATGCTCCAGAAGAGAAAAACCATGCATTAAGAGCCGGGGGCGTGAAAACTTTTAGAATTTGAAGATCATGGTAAATTTAACTTATTTTGTCTTATGGGAAACAAGTATCTTCTGTAGCGTCTGAAGGGCAGTACTAAATGAAAATATATATATTTAGGCAAAATAAGAAAAATGCACACATCTTCATTCTGTTCAAAAGTTTTCACACCCCATCTCTTGGTTTTTCCTTCTGGAGCATCAGTGAGCGTTTGAAGCTTCTGTAATAGTTGCATATGAGTCCCTCAGTTGTCCTCAGTGTGAAAAGATGGATCTCAGAATCATACAGTCATTGTGGGAAAGGGTTCAAATACACAAAACTGCTGGAAAACCACAGAATTTGTGGTATCTGAAGAACAGCGGGCAGTTTAACTGTTCAGGACAAACAAGGGACTCATGAACAACTATCTTTAAACAAAAAAAACACAGCTGTGGATCATTCAGCTAACAACACAGTATTAAAAATCAAGTGTATGTACACTTTTGAGCGGTGTCATTTTTATAAATTCAACTATTATTTTCTCTTGTGGACTATATGTAAATGTCTTTTATGTGAAATATCTCATTCAGGTCATTACTAAATAAAAAATAACATGCATTTTGTATGATCCCTCTTATTTTGGTCAAATAATTAACATTTTGCAGATAATTATAAATCTCCCACTACTTTACTCAGTCAGGGTGTTCCCCAGGGCTCTGTTCTCGGGCCATTACTATTTATTACTTACATCATGCTGCTTGGACATATTATCCGTCGTCATGGTTTTAATTATCACTGTTATGCTGATGATATTCAGATTTATACTGCCTGCAGACCAGACTCCATTCACTAGACCACATCACTATCTACCTGTGTTAATGAGCTAAAGGCCTGGCTCAGTTCTAATTTTTTCAGTTTGAATTTAAACATCTCTCGTTTACAATATATTCAAGACTCTGCTGCAAGAATATTAACCCATACTAAGCGATCTGCTCATATTACCCCATCTTATTTAAACTCTATTGGCTCCCTGTATCATCCCGCATTACTTACAAAATTCTTCTGCTTACTTTAAAATCACTCAATGGCCTTGCTCCTCCTTGTCTCTCTGATCTACTGTCTCCTTACGTTCCGCCTCGATCACTTCGATCGTTAGGTTGTGAACTTCTTACTGTACCTAGATTTCGTTTATCCTCAATGGGTGGCAGATCTTTTTCTGTCATTGCACCTAAACTATGGAACTCTATACCTCTGGCACTAAGGACAATAACCTCTTTCTCTGTATTTAAATCACAACTCAAAACCTACTTGTTTACCCAATATTTTCAGTCATATCATGTTCTTTAGACACTCCTTTCATCCTATACTACCAGCTGTAATTCTCTCTGAGTATTCTCGTTTTGTGTATTTTTGTTGCATTTTCTATTCTTTGTTTGTTACTTATTGACATTATCTTATTTTTTTATTTTTTCTATTGTTATGTATACTATGTCTGTATCTCTATTTTCTGTACATAATTGTACCATGATATGCAACTGCAATCATGTCTATCCCCGGACTGGGCAACTGTCTACTGTCCACTTAACTGATTAATTGATTGTGAAAGGACGGTTACCATTATGTGAATCGCCTGTCTATTGTGTTTCTGCTTTTGTACAGCATCCTTGAGCTTGGGAAAGGCGCTATATAAATTAAACACATTATTATTCTGCAAGGGGGGGGTGTAAACTTTTGACTTTAACTGTATGTACACTGTGTAAACGCTGCAGCAGCAGAAATCTCTAGCTCAAGCGTGTATCATAACGTTACATCAGTGATATAGTGTAACAACACATCAAAGAGTCGTCATCATCACCTGTTTTGATTGGATGGCTGCAGCTGGAGCAGTTTCCAGAGAAGGAACAGGTCCTGCTGGCGACCGGCTGAACGGCGCTGAAGGCGAATCCTCCGACCCGACAGCAGGGCGACCCGACTGACCCGACTGACCCGCAGAAGGCAGGGTGAGGGATCCCAGAGGAGGCCAGCAGCTTGGAGCCGAAGGGGCTGTGCGAGCAGGCCATCGCCCGGCTCTGAGGATGAGCGATGTGGACGTAATAGCTGGAGCAGCAGGGGTCCGCACACAGAAACGGATGAGCGCTGAATGCCGGAACCAGACGCTCCTCTTCCTCACCGAACGCTTTCTGCCCGAGGAAGAGCGTTAAATACTCCAGCGAACCCTCGGGCGGGCAGCAGAAACACGGACTCAGCTCTGCTTCCACCTGCTCTTCTTTCACCACTCGATATCCCAGCATGCTCTGGTACGCTGGTTTTCTCAAACAGAGTTTTTCTGGAGTCCGTTTGGACTCAAGACTCCTGCTTTTGCACACTTCGCAAGCGTTTTCCGGTTCTGGTTGCATTTGGTGTTTTTTAGACTTCTGTGCTTTGGGTTTGCAACGGATTGCATGCTTAACTGATGCACAAACGGTTTTATTGTCTGATTTGATTCTTTGTTTGTTTGTGGCGGATGAGCTGGTTAGCTTTAACAGCGCTGCAGCATTGAGTCCAGCTAGGCGTCTAGGAGTAGGAGCGAACAAACTCGCTTCGGCTTTGGGATTTTGGCACGTTTTGGAGCAGGTTTGTTCTGTAGCGGATGAAGCATTGCCTTGTTTTTTTGCGAGTTTGGCACTTGGTCCGTCGGTTTTCTCGAGCAGAAGACTGTTGACAGCTTCGGCGTTGAGTGAAGCTAGTCTACGTTTGCGTGGCTCCTGAGTTGAAGGTTCATTAACGGTGGGCTGCAGTTTCTCCAATGACTCCTTGTTTTTTTCTGCTTTCTTGTAGGGTTTTGGTATCTTTTTGTGTCTTGAATCAGACGCCTTGGTTTTATTGTCTAAGCGAGTGAGGAGAACGTGACAACTCAATGCCTCTCTTCCTCGTAACGGATAGAGCTTCCGATGGCGCTCGCTCACAACATTGGATTTTCCTCTCTTGGTCTTAGTTTCATCCATTTTCATTGACCGTTTTGTCAAACGTTGACTTTCCTTGACTTTCTTCGCCATGTCTTTCTTGGCCTTGCCTTCTCGCAATGAATGCGCAGGCCAGGCTCCGCCCACAGTTTCACCATGTGACCAGCCCTCTATGTGACCCCGCCCCTTTTTTCCCGAGCATGGTCATCACATGAAGAGCTACAGGATAAAGAAGATTGCGAGTTATGATTACAACACTCATGAACAAGAGACACATCACTGCTTTTACTAAGATCAGGGTTTCTGCAGGTTTTAAGAAAATTAATTCAATACCATTTAAGGCCATGGAAAGAACATTTAAGGAATAAACTGAATGTCAATAGGCTACGTTCACACTGCAGGCAAAAGTGGCCCAAATCCCAGACTCAGGTCTGTTTTCGTCATGAACAGTGTGAACAGCACAAACCGCATGGAATCTGATCTTTCCAATTCCGATTTGTGCCACTTCCATATGTGGTACTAAATACAGGTCAGATGTATTTACGGTCGTGTCAGATTTCATGCGACTTTTACGTCACTCTAGATCAACATTCATCATAATTCTGCGCTGATGGGAGAGACTTCCAAGATTTTACATACCCAAAGTTATCAAGACCGTTCGAAAGTTAGTCAGTGGAAGTACAGTGATGTGTCAAAACTCAGTATTACAGTGACAACTCTATATACAAGCAAAACATGAGGGCTCGTATCATAAAAGAACTTTTGTCACATCCTTGTCTTTATTTTTCATATCGCCTGTGCATAATTTTGCTGGCTTCTGCAGCAGATCACACGATAAATAAACGTATAATCGTTTACTTTATGTCCTCCGTGTTTACTTCTATACACTGTAAAAAATTATTGTGATTTTAACGGCAAAAAACTGTGAAAATGCTACAGTAAAAACCTGTTAAATGGTTAACAGTAAGTTCCTGTAAAATTTACAGGGAAAAAACCGTAAACTGACATTCCCAGAATTCCCTGCGTTGCATTTCAAATTCTGTTTGAATTTGATGTTTTTTCTTTGAAATAACTGTTTCTTCTTAGTTTTTTCTTATCAGTTATGTTTATTAGGGTTGTATGTCACATCTAATGTTGTTAAATAGGATATTTCAGTTTAATGAGTGTCACCATGATGGTGTTTAGTGTTTGTGTGAATAACACTGTGCACCTTCTATATATGTTATTATTTAAAAGCTGCTTGTGATGGGCTTTGGTTCATCACGTGACTTTCTCATCACCTCCTGCATTTGGTGGTTATCTGTGTATTTCAAAGCTACAAAACAGATTTCAGTACTTTAATAGGTTGGTATATTAACATTATATCAGTTAAAGAAATGATGGTATTTAACTGTAAATTTAAGTTAAACCCGTAAAACCTAAAACGCTGTTACCGTATTTTTTACGGTAGAATTCCGGCAACCACAGCTGCCAGTTTTTTACCGTAAATTTTACGGAATTTTTTTTACAGTGTATGACAGCGCGCTGCATTGCCAAGTGTTGCCAAATCCACCGTTTCTCTGCGGAATTGGGCTACTTTTTCCACTGTTGCCGCGGGTTGTTTTTCAACTTCGTGGGTTGACGCGGGTCCGCTAATGCCATATTTACCCCCTGAACATTACTGAGTTAGTTCTGGACTAGATTTGAGAAGCAACTGAGCAGATTTTGTTGTGAAAACCTGGGAACCCTGTTTGTATCGTTCTTTTGCGCATTCGGGTCAGTTCAGAACCATGATCTGTTCACACTGTAAATCTGATATTGGCCACATTTAAAACAATGTGAACAGCTAGACAAAAAAAGCAGATATGAGAATTGAGCACTAAGGCTCGCAGTGTCTTGTATTAGTAACTCTTCAAAGTTATAAAGTGATTTTTATAGCTTGAATACCTCTGCTTTCAACCACATAACATGGAAATAACTTGTACTGTACCTTCTGATCGCACTGCAAAAACATGATGTTCTACAAATATCTAAACAGCCTTAAATCAAGATGCATTTACTGGAGACGCAAAAGCTTGGTTTTCTGAGAAATGATTAAATATTAAGTGAGTTTATGAGTAAAACAAGAACAAATATCTGCCATTGGGCTCAGAAAAATAACCTTTTTAAGTAAAGGGAAAACAAGTTTATTTTTCTGAGCACATTGGCAGATATTTGTTCTTGTTTTAATCATAAACTCAATTAATATTTGATCATTTCTCAGAAAACAAGACTTCATATCTTCATTTTGAATGTACTTGTTTAAATGTTCGTAATGGAAAACAAGACAGAAATACTGAGGAAGATATTTATTTGTTGCATTGCATGCAACATTTAATGCCACGACTTTATGAATTTAAGAATTTCTGCTCTGATTGAACACCTTTTTAGGCTTTAATTTGTGGAAGGGTGAATTAAGACTTTTTAAGCCCAGCAGAAACTGATTAGATTCAAACATTGTTTTGTGTGGACTGAACAATATATACAGTAAATCTTCACATTATGTTACTGCAGCTATAATAATGTCACACAGCACTAAGATTTAAAGAATGGTTCACCCTGAAAAATAACATAAATTCTGTCATTATACACTGACTCTTTTTACTATCATTTACTTTTTCAGTAGTTATTTTCTCAGTGGAAACACAAGATTAAGAATAAAGATTATTTCTTTCAGTTTAACAAATTACTGTCAATACAGATGCTTCATCCTTCAGTTTGAAAACTCATTTCAGTTAAATCCAAGAGTATTTGTATAGCACTTTTCACAATACAGAAAGGCAAAGAAAAGTAAGAAAAAAGAAAATTAAAGAAAGCTTCAAGAAAATTTCAAGTGGGGAAACTCTGAATTAAGACTTTGTTGTGGCAATTAAGACGTTCATGTGCGTTTCACTTGTAAATACAGTCTTTCCAACATTCCTTGAATGCATCAATAAAGCACAAGTCATAAGGACGACTTGAGATGTTTTGTTGATCCTTTCTGAAGTTTGACCGTGTGTTTTGCTGAATGAAGCACTGAGCTCCTGAGACACTGCTCAGAACATCCCGCGTTTCTAACAGCATGAAGGTGAGAGAATAATCAGACACTGAATCTGAAAGCAAATACTAGTATCTGTTTTTGCCATATGTGAGCCTGGAGCACAAAAGCAGTCTTCAGTAGCACAGGTATATTTGTAGCAATATCCAACAATACACTGTATGGGTCAAAATTATCCATTTTTCTTTAATGCCAAAAATCATTAGGATATTAAGATCATGTTCCATGAAGATATTTTGTACTTTAAATATATCAAAACTTCATTTTTGATTAGTAATATGCATTGCTAAGAACTTCATTTGAACAACTTTAAAGGTGATTTTCTCAATATTTAGATTTTTTTGCACCCTCAGATTCCAGATTTTCAAATAGTTGTATCTCAGCCAAATATTGTCCTATCCTAACAAACCATACACCAATGGAAAGATTATTTATTCAGCTTTCAGATGATGCATAAATCTCAATTTCACAAAATTGACCCTCATGACTGGTTTAGTGCTCCAGGGTCACATATGTTTCTATGGCAGTAAGGTCAGAATTCAGCAAGAATATGAATTCATACAGGTGTCTGAATCCATAAAACAACAAAACTGCGTCCTTGAGCAACCCAAACAGGCTTCGAACCTACAACCTTTCAGTCACACCTCTAACTGAACTGCAAAAGCGCTCAAATGTGATCAGTAACATAACATATGTTTAACATATGTTAAACTAAACTTCACGTCTCTGTTATCGGTATGAATCCTCACGTTGAACGCGAGCGGAGGGGATTTAAAGATCGACGTTGTTACGGTGGTGACGTCACGCCGCTTATGAGTTCGTGACGTTGTCGCGGTGTTTGTTGTTTATTAGAACACGAGAGGGCTGACGTCATCCCTCAGCAGAAATAACGCCCTTCCTCAACAAACAACAACAACAACATCATCATCATCATCATCGGTGGCGTTAAAACACGAGCGATATCAAGTTATGGCCCGCGTCACCGCAACGCAATTAAAGCGCCCTTGATTTGCGTGCGCAGATCAAACGCGTTGGCGCAGCGCGCGATTAAACGCGAGAGACGCGTGTGTTTATTTACTCCAGACTCACCAGTAAACGCGCGGAACGCGAGCGTCGAGGTTCGTCCAGAGCTGCTCTTCTGCTGCTGTTTCTCTTCCTGCTTCTGCGCTGAACTCCACGCGAACCAATAACACACACACATGCTGATCCTCTCATCCAATCAGGAGCCCGCGCTCAGCGGCATTACTGTACGCATCATATTCGGCGTCAAACTCTCAATAATTGGCAGGAGCACGCGTTATAAGTCGCGATAGAAGATGAAAACATCCGTGACATGCAGCACACAAAGAGTGTGTCTGAATACCTAAGTATCATTGCTCTGTCTGTTTGAAGTATCAGCCACTTATAGATATGTGAATTTCACTGCAATAAATAACAGAACCAAACCCAATATCTAAACCAAACCCAAAGTAAAAGTTGACAATGTTGGTGGTTTCCGTATGAAAATGCAATTTATGACATATGTGACCCTGGAACACAAAACCAGTCATAAGGGTCAATTTTTTGAATTTGAGATTTATGCATCATCTGAAAGCTGAATAAATAATATTTCCATTGCTGTATGGTTTGTTAGGATAGGACAATATTTGGCTGAGATACAACTATTTGAAAATCTGGAATCTGAGGGTGCAAAAAAATCTAAATATTGAGAAAATCTCCTTTAAAGTTGTTCAAATGAAGTTCTTAGCAATGCATATTACTAATCAAAAATTAAGTTTTGATATATTTACGGTAGGAAATTTAAATCTTCATGGAACATGATCTTTACATGATCATGATCTTTAATATTATTTATTCAGCTTTCAGATGATGTATAATTAAAAAAAAAACTTACCCTTATGACTGGTTTTGTGGTCCAGGGTCACATATATTACACTTGTGTACAGGTTCTACTGGCAGGTGTACTACTGTTGGCTTTTGCAAATATCTAATATAAATATCACTTTGGAGAAAAGCATCTGCTGAATAGTCTGTAACTTCTGGAGTCCAGCCTCGTCTGGCTTCTTCTGGTTCCTCTGGTCTCTCAACACACTCAGCTAACAGAACGTTCTCAGAACGTTCTCTCAAAGTTATGAACAAACGTTCTTCCAGAAACAGTAACTGAATGCTTGTTCAAAGTTATCTTTTTCTTTAATAATCTTTAAAAATGCTACTTATACATTGGTCATAAAACTTTTTTCTGAAATGTTTTAGAGCAGTCACTCATATCTCCAGACATGATATAAGAAAATCAACACTCGCTTTCAGTTTCAATCAGAGAGCAGATCAAGAGACTAAAAGTCAAAAACATGTTTACACACAACCTACAATAATGCATTCAACAATAGAACGGAAACAACAAGAGACTCGACTGAAAGGCTCTCAGGACTGTTTAGTGCTGTTTAAAGGCACACGGTCAAAGCTAAATCCAAACCTGCTTCACTTCACAACACCTTTGAGTCAATTCAGTTCAGTAATATTTTAGAAGTGAAACATTTTATCCATCAGAAGTACAGTATTTGGACATTTGAGTCACAATTCAAAACCCCTGAATGTCTGTGATCAAACACTCTCAAAAACAAGTTTCAAAAGGGCCATAGCAGAACCATTTCAGGTTTTTTGTAATGTAAACAACATTAATCATCTAAAGAGCCCTTTTATATATAAAGAACCTCATGTGGAATGGACAGATTCCATGGGTTCTTCAAGAAACCATCAATGGATATAAAGAACCTTCATTTTTAAGAAGACATTTTACAGCAAGTTTATGCTAAAGATGCACAAACACACATCACAAGCCAAACATCTGACAAAAACAAGTTTGTTTCTAGAACATCCTGAGGAGAAATGACTAGATAATTACATATTTAGACACAATCATGAGGAAGCAGATGGAGATGGAGTTCTTCATAACTCACGCACAGCCAAATGAAATGGTATTGAGCAAGTCTTCCACCTCTTTCACTGAACAGAAACCACACACAGAAGATCAAAGCAAAGCTATAACAAACGCCAGAGCCCACTGTAATGACCAGAGGTGGACAATAGTGAACTATTTTCACTTTACTCAAGTAAATCTAAAAAGTATCTGTACTTTATCAGTGTTTTTCTTTGGAAAACTTTAACTTCACTACATTCCAAAGCATAATGTTGTACTTTCTACTTCACTACATTTCATAAATAAAAGTTGTTGCATTTTTTACATTTAATACATAAGAACATTAAAAATGTAGTATTTTCTTGTACTCATGGATTCAGTATGAAGCATATGAAAGACACAAGGGCAATAAATAATGAGACCTTTTTCATTTTTGGTTGAATTATTCTTTAATTGAGTTGTTAAAATATGAGAGGGATAATGCAACTCTTAAGAACAGTAAACAACGACTGTCAGCATTTATAGAGTCGTGAGAATACATCAAACACACCCCTCACAGAAATCAGAGATTATTACTGTACAGAAACATCAGGTGACGTACAGACCATAATCAAAACAAGAAATTATATTGCATAACTGCATCATGAATTAACAATAAACAAGGGTAAATCTCTAAATGAATGTCATTTACAGTGAAAAAAATAGGAACATCTAAATTAACTGGATTTGTTCAAATCAAATTATTATTTGGCATGACCAAATCAACCTAAATTCGTTCATTTATACCTACAGAACTATTACTTATGGGTTTAATCAGGTAAAATCACTCTTTAAGGGGACAATCGCAAATTACCATGAACTTTTTACAGTGTGGATCATATTTACTGGATTAACTGGACAACAACAGTTGATAAATTAATATGCTGAATGAGAAGCAAACAGACGAGAAAAACAAATGATATTCAGCATTAATTAAATACCTAATTAAATACAGTAGTTTGTATGTATGTGTATGTAAATGTACTTACCAGGGTTATTCTAGTTTACTAAAACCATTAAAACACATTTTCATTCTTTTAATTAAAATAAATAACTTTAATTTATTATTGTATTATTATTTAAAGATTACAAGATCAAGATTTTAAGATTAAGTTTACAAATAAACAACTCATTTTCATTTATTACTTTGATGCCCTAAAATAACTAAAACTAAAATAAAAATTAAGTATAGTTATATAACCTAAAAGTTAACTATATAGTTAATTAACTATACAAACATTAAAAAAAATAAATTAATAATAATAAAAATGAAAAAAAAAATAATAATAATAAATTAAATAAAAATAAATTTAAAAAACTAATTCAAAACATTAACAAAAACAATAATAGAATCTCTCAATGACACTAAAATAACAACAAAAAATGATAATATATAAATGTAACAGAACTTTAATTTGGAAATTTTAGATTAAAAGTAAAGGATAGAACATTTTATGTTACTGTTTTGTACACAAAGGTCACAGTTCTCAAAAAACAAATAAATACAATTTTTCTATCAAACCTCTGAAACTAGTAATCTGATTAGAAGCTCATGAAGCGCTTTACGTTAAACGGGTCGTTGCCGATACACATAAGGACTGATTGCAGTGTAAAAGGTGGTGATGAGGAGCTCCATCTCTGACCACAGTGGGAAGCTCTGCGGGTCACAAGCCAGCTGCAGAAGCAGACAGACCATCCAGCTGACCTGGAACAGAGTCAGGGCCGCAAGAATGGCCAGTGTGCTCCTCTGGAAAGAAGATTTCCCAGGCCGCTGTTGGTTTATTGTAGTCAAAACGCTCTGAACCTGTCTGGCCCTGACTGTTTTCTGCTGGACTATTAAAATCCTGATGATCATGCTGCTGGTTAGCGTGACTATGAGCAGTGGAAGCAGGTTGCAGGTGAAGATGAAGGAGAACTTGTAAACGCGGTTGCGAGACGGGCATCTGGTTAAGGAGCATTGGAAGAAGTCGACCGGACAGCCTGGAGAAGAGGAGTTGAGGTGACTCCAGTCCAGGTTAATGAGAAGCGTGGGCAAACTGAAGAGAAGAGCGACCGCTCTGCAGAAAACAGAGAGGAAGACAGCCGAGCGGAGGCCGTCCATGAAGACGGGGAGATTGACCCGCGTCTGGACATCTCTCAGCTTCTGATAGCGGTAGATGCTGATGAGCACCGTGAAGAGGACGCTGGAGATTTCTCCAAAGATGGTGAGGAACTTCAGGCCTCTGCAGCTCCAGATGCTTATCCTGCGAGCAGACGAGGACAAATACTCCATGACTTGAGTGAGAGTATAAGTAGTTATACTCTCTAAGTACTTTTCAAGTTCCCTTAAAAATGAGGAAAACATCTCTTGGTTTTATTAGTGAAAATTCTCAATATTTTCTATACCACACTGAAGCATAATTTCTTTAATAAAATTTACACACTATATTAAATGAAAATTACAAGACTCATGATTCATTTTTTTTTACTCTGCTTTAAAAGTACTTTTCAAGTTTCCTTAAAAAAAGAAAAAAAAATGTGGAAAACGTGACCCTGGAGCACAAAACCAGTCATAAGGGTCAATTTTATGAAATTGAGATTTATGCATCATCTGAAAGCTGAATAAATAATCTTTCCATTGATGTATGGTTTGTTAGGATAGGACAATATTTGGCTGAGATACAACTATTTGAAAATCTGGAATCTGAGGGTGCAAAAAAATCTAAATATTGAGAAAATCTCCTTTAAAGTTGTTCAAATTAAGTTCTTAGCAATGCATATTACTAATCAAAAATTAAGTTTTGATATATTTACGGTAGGAAATTTACAAAATATCTTCATGGAACATGATCTTAATATCCTAATGATTTTTGTCATAAAAGAAAAATGGATAATTTTGACCCATACAATGTATTGTTGGCTATTGCTACAAATACACCTGAGCTACTGAAGACTGCTTTAGTGCTGCAGGGTCACAGATCTCTTGGTTTTTTTAGTGAAAAGTTCTCATTTTCTAAACAACACTGAAGCATAACTTCTTTAATAAAATTTACACTATTTTAAATGAAAATTACAAGACCCATAATTCATTTTTTACAGTGTAGTGAAGTATTATTACTCTGCTTTAAAAGTACTCTTCAAGTGTCTGTACTTTATCAGTGTTTTTCTTTAGAAAACTTTACTTCACAACATTCCAAAGCATAATATTGTACTTTTTACTGCACTATGTTTCATATCAAATATCATTTAATACTTAATTACATTAGAAATGTAGTACTTTCTTACTTTTACTCAAGTAATTCAAAGATTTACTTGAGTACAAGTACTACATTTTTAATGTTCTTAAGTATTAAAGGTAAAAAACAACAACAACAACAACTTTTATGTATGAAATGTAGTGCAGTAAAAAGTACAACATTATGCTTTGTAATGTAGTGAAATAGTTTTCCAAAGAAAAACACTAAAAAGTACAGATACTTTTAAATTTTACTTGAGTAAAGTAAAAATACTTCACTACTGTCCATCTCTGCAGATCCTGCTGGTCAAACATTACTCCAGTTCAAGTGAAAGTTGTAAAGACATATTTTTACGAAAAAGTACAGAAGTACTTGCTTTTAAAAGAACTTAAGTACCAAAAGAAAAAAATTTCCTTTACACACTGTTTTATTATTGTTTTATGTAATACTTACAATGCCTCTGAAGCAACTTACTATACATTACATCTACTGAATGCACTGACTAGCTTGAAGTATATCTTTGGAACGAAGAGCTTTTACAATGTTACAAAAACCTATGGAAATGAAACAAGTTGACAAAAAAAATAAATAAAAAGAAACCCTGCTTTAAAACCCAGCATCACAAATGCAGCTGTGTCAGGGTAGGGTGAGGGGAGAGGGCGAGGACTCACTTGCAGGAGGAAACAGGGCTTTATTAATAATAAAATAAAGTCAACAAACAAAAACTACCCCGTAGGGGAAACAGACTGGCAAAATCTGGCAGAACAGGACTCAACCAGGATAACATCGACGACAAACTGGCCCAGGACTGCAAACACAAGGAGATTATAAAGGGAGCAAATGAGGAGGGTAACGAGATAAACACAGGTGGGGCAAATTAACCAATAATCAGGAAACAAGATGGGTGGGGTCAAGACAACTGACATGAGAGCACATGGCACACAGAAACTAAGACAAAAGCCATGTGCTCACACAAAACAAAAACACAAGCACATGGCCAGCAAAACAGAATCACCAGCCATGTGCTAAACAAGACACGAACACGCAGCTAATGAGAATACTCATAAACCACGTTCTTGTGTTCACACAAGACACAACAACATGAAAGCACACAGCCAGTGAAAAACAAGCTGTGTGCCACACAGAACAAGACGAAACAAGAGAACGAAAAAGCACGCGGCCGAACAAAACAACACACAGACAGAGGAGACCGCACGCTCCCACAGCAAGACCAACCTGGAGCGTGAGTGTCCAGACCCCGACACGAAACCAGAACCGAGCCTGAACAAGACAGGAGCGCCGGGATCCGAACCCCACGCTCCAACATGAAACAGAACACGCCGACAAGAGAGAGAAAACAAGACAAGAGGGGAGTGTCAGGGCTCTGTCTCAAAACCACGAATAAACGAGACCGAAGTGACAGAACCCTGACACAGCTGTACAACTTTACAACAGCAACACTGCTTTAACAAAAACACAAAACAGCATTTATTTGGCATCATCGCTCTCATGTATTTAGATCTCACACACAGTGCAGCGCTGCTTCAAGTCAAACACCTATTGTGTTTTGTTAGGAGACTCAAAACAGTTGTTCTGTGGCTTTATAGGTCATATTTTCATTTACACAATTTTGCAAAATCAGACAGTATTGTGTCTAATGTATAACACAATATTAACTTCTTATCATGAATTGTTGTAAATATAAATATCACATTTGCAACTGGTCAGTGTTCAAGAAATGCTGGGAAATTATTTCACATAACCCTAAAAGAGTGATTACTTATGGGCTGTCTAAAAAAAGTTACATTTTAGAGGAAAAAAAATCAGCGGCTACATAGTAACGACGTTCTACTTCGAGGACCTTGAAAAGTAGGATATTTGTCTTTCAAATGTAATGAAGGTAAAGTCCAGTGTTGGGTGTAACTAGGTACTAAATAATTAGTTACTGTAATTTAATTACTTTTCCCTTGAAAAAGTAAAGTAAGGGATTAATCTTATTTTTTATGTAATTTAATTAGTTACTTCTGATGTAATTGAACTTAACACTGTGTATAGACTGTAGAACATTTATATACAATACAATAGTGGATTTAACATCAAAATTTAAAGTCTAATCTTAAAATGCATGCTTTTTATGCACCCTTCTCACTTTAAATACTTTGGTGAGTTAATAAGAATATTGGTAACACAGTATTGTAAGGTCTGTTTTGGGTTTTGTTTCGTTTTCATGTCTT
>JAFVLL020031675.1:0-14577 GCA_021397915.2 Tor tambroides
GGAACCATGGTTACATATGTAACCTGAGACGTTTCTACATTATATTTAGGAGTAGGTTATTAGTGGCACAGTGAAAATCATGCAGTTAGTTAAATTACATGTAATCAAACAGATGGTGAACACTATTAACTGCAAGGATTATAGGTTGCGATTAAACTTAAACTTATTTTAAATTTTAAGTGATTAAACTTAAAGCAAAATTTAGTAGTTTTGTATGTTGTTCCAGGTTTAGCATCATCTGAGGTCCTCAAATGTAGGTCCAAGCGAAAGAATGATAATGTGCATGATATGAAGGATAATGATCTATCGAAACTTAAAAAAATATAAGTATTTGTACCTGTAAATGTTGCATATGAAGTACTAGTTTCAGAAGTGATCTCAATAACTGTGCTCAGATTTGCCAAGATATCCAAGTCTGCGTTATAAGATAAAAAGCGTTATAAGAATATTTCAATATGAGCTCAAACATTCATCTTTTTTTCCAAGAACAAATCCTATTCACATTCATTTTATAGCTCTTTTATACAATTTACGCCAAAAAATGTTATTATTTCTAAGAAAGCTTTTTTAGGCTTTTTTTTTTAGAAGAAGAAATTTGTCACTGTTGCAGTGCTTAGGAAAGAAAAATGAAGATCTCAGTTGTTTCTCCCATACATCAGAGATTGAATTAAAACTTTTGCTAATGTTTCCTGCTTATGTTGTGAGTATTCGTGAAATATATCTATAAAATTATATAAGCTGATTAGAAAAAAAATCATAATAAATACTAATCAATCATAGAAACTAAAAATATACACTTTTAATTTAAAATTAAAAATTTAAAAATTGTCCTTACTTACATTTCCTGCTTACATAATGTGATTGAGTTTTTAAAAATATCTATAAAACAGGAAAAAAAGTATCTACAAATAGTGTATGATGCTGTAAATATACAATGTCTATGTTTTAGATACTGTTAATATGTTCATATGTTTTAGCATACAAATGTATATGAATAAAACAAGTTTTTGTAGCCATAAATGTTCCGACTGAAGAGTTTCAAGAGCAATCTTAGCAGCTGTGCTCAGATTTACCAAGATACCAAGTCTGCGTTAAAAAGACTGAGCTCAATCTGAGTTCGAACATTTGTCAGATTTTTCAAAGACCAAATTATTTGAGCTATGCCTTCACATTCATTTTATAGCTCTTATATGCTATTTGTATGCCAACAATTTCATTTCTTCTAAGGAATTTTCGAGAGGAACATATAAAGCAAAGTTTCGATAACTCTTTTCTGTCCTCTATTCAGTCTCCTGAGGTGTGAATGACCAACTGGAGAGGCTGTGGCTGACCCTTTCTGTATTTTTACGGTGATGTTTGTAATCTCTCACGGATGACTTGTTGATCCTAAGTGGCATATGGTGCTGATGAGGGTCACAACGTCCCCAATTTGCAATCAAAGTGAACTCTCGAGATGTCATTAAGTGGGTCAGTGCAGCACAAAATCAGGGAGCGATCAGCCCTCGACTGACTGCTGGAGGGAAAGGTGACCCTTCGGACTTCATTTGGCCCCTGATCACCGAATTTTTACATGTACTTCCAGTACTTATTGCCAGGAAAACAAACAAACTAAAAATGTAATTTATGAGTCAGGCTGTTCATAAACACTTTGTGATATGGGCACTAGCAAACAAGGAACAGGAGATCCAGAGTGAGCTTTAAGTGAAATGGAGGTGAAATTACAGGCTATAATTATAGCTGCAAGCACAGATTGCCGAGGTTCAAGCGCTTTAAGGCATTTAAGCACATATGAAAAAAGACATTACATATTATTTAGCAAGCCTGTAACCAACTAAATCATTAGGTGAAAAAAAGCATTTTTGACAAATCCAGATAATTTACCATAGAAATATGATGTTTTTTTTTTTTTTACATTTATGACTGTTATAGCGCAAGCTGTGGCCCGATCTCCCTAAAACTTTGCATGCTTGTTTAGAATCACCTGTCGCATGTGCTCACCAGTTTTCGTGAAGATTTATTTTAGGCTTTATAGGCTTTTGGGCAACCCAGGCTCATTGGAAATACGTGCCTCTACATACATTTCTGCAACCCCGTAATTATGTACCTTACTGCACGTTTCGCGGCAGTTTCAAAGTGAAATGTCCAGAGAGTGGCGCTAAAACACACGTTTAATATGTGACCGTGGCACGTTTTTATTACGTTTGTACAGGCACGTATTGCAGCGTTTTTATTATGCTGATTGAGGTACGTTTTGCGGCCATTCAGAATTCAAATATCTGGTGAGCGTCGCTAAAGATTAATGCTCTATCATGTTGGAAATATCCCCTACACCAAACCCAAACCTACCCAATAGTGTTAACAAATGCAAAAGTAATATAAAAACGTATTCGCTGATGCAGCCATACTATTTTAACTTTCTTATGCGGATTTGAGCTGCTTAGTCAAACCTTAGTTTCACGGGAATTCGTACCGGAGCTCTTCATCACTTAAGTGCAACGCCGTGTCGCATGAGCTACCGAGTAAATGTACTAGATTAGAAAACTCATGTATATGAAGCTGTATATGTGACGACAACGTTCAAAAGTATCAGTTTTCAAATCGTGCAGGATGTGAACATTCTGCAACTAATTGTGTGAAAATTAACCTTTATTAATCAAAAATATACCTGTAAATTATACTTTTGTGTGAAAAAGAATAAAAGTTGTCAGAGTTTTACTGCCTCTAGTGTTCATTTCAACTGGAAACTGCAGCGATTTGTATGTATAGGTACGTTTTTTCAGTTTTGCAGAAATGTATGAATAGGCACGTATTTCCAATGAGCTTAGGTTGCTTTTGGGTATGATTTGACAGGGCCCTTTTCTAAATTACCCCATTATAGCTTCCCAAAGAGTCTAGAGAATTGTAATGCAGTGTTTTTTTCCAGATTGAGCGAAAAGCCTAGGACTAGTTTGCAAAAGTAGGTTTTTTACATTTTCTCAATCATTTAACAAACGGTTTGATTGACAGCAGTGGTTCTAGAGGCAAAGTTGTTCAGAATGAGGAGGTCTATTGTGTGATATGAATATTGTGTGTATGTGTGAAAAACCGTGCAATTTACAATCATTTACACCCTTGAAAAATGCAATACCCCCCAGTGGCCAATTTCTTTCAAATTTCTCACAGACCTTTAGGGCCATGAGTCAAACAAGCCCACTGAGTTTCATTCCGATCGACCTCCGTAAACCTTGTCTAATAGGTGCTCAAATTTCATCGGCCAATGGCGGCCATGTTTTTCTAGATATGCAAATGTCCCTGTAGACACTTGTGGCACATTGGACCAAGACCGTGCATACCGATTTTCATGTTGATAGGACAAATGGTTGCGTAGTTATAGCCATTTTTATGTTTTTTTCTCTCTTATAGAATCACCAAGTGGCCAAGCTCTGCAATTTTTTTCATGTGACCTCAGATTCAGCTCTTAAAAAGGTTCTGAGTTTGACGAAGCTATGTCATTCCGTTCAAAAGTTATAGCTGTTTTAGTAAAGGCGGCCATGCCCCTTTCAAATGTTTTGGCGTCCCTTTGCGATGGTGAGTCGAAAGTTCAACATTTTTTGATAATTATTGATATTCACTCTCCTGAGAATCTTTCTGCACTGGTTTGGTTCTGATTGGCCGAAAAACCTAGGACTAGTTTGCAAAAGTAGGATTTTCAAAAAAAAAAAAAATCCAAAATACCTGGAAATTTCACCAAGGAATCCAACGCCATAAGACACTTGAGACTGCAACGAACAGTTTAGGAGTTATGAGAGATTTCATACTTTTGAACGCTGTAGCGTCCCCGTCAGGCTTCCTCCAAGTTTCAATTTTCTACGACTTACTGTTTGGTCTGCCCGATCAGTTTTACATGGAGATTGCTGATCCTTGGCCATTCTAACAATTACAATATGGTTTCAGCACTATGCGCTTGAACTCCTGATATACACTCATGTGATCACACAGGAAAAATGTCTTGCTGGTTGCTCTGTCAGAGCTTAAGGGGAACAATGGATTTCTCTGTCTTTATTACTTTAATATCTTTGTTTAACAGTTCTGTCAAATATTTTATTACAGTAAACAGTATATGAAAATCTAATAGAACATTTTCATTTTCTGTTAGTAATAGAAAATCTGTAATAGTTCATCACATACCAGTGGCATTCAGCAAATACACATTTTAAACATTTAAACAAGTCTTTTAATATGTGATCAAATTTTAATTTCACAAACCTGACAAATATTAGCAAACCTAACTGTTAGATCTTTAGAAGTGTGCATTTGAAGCCTGCTTAAAATTGTGTGTATCTGTGTACTGAAATTAAAATTATCTGGTCTTAATTTGAGAAAATATGATTTCTGGGATTTATCAGATTACCAAGTGCATTGTTGGTTACAGTGTTTACTTTCTTTTAATTTGCGTTTTTAATAAATTCTTTATTTGTGAAAAATACTAATATGACTATACATATATTTATACTCTTACATTTCATGCACTTGTTTGTAAACCACTGCTACTTTCTTTTGCACTCCGGTTAGACTACTTTTCATTGTCTTTGTATTCACGCTCTGCTCAGAGACAGTAAAGGTCCTTGCAGAGTCCGAAATTTTCGTATGCGTTTTTTTTGCATTCGTCATTCTAAAAATTCATGTGTATTAATTCATCCATTGCAAAAAAAAAAAATCACAAAACAATATAAAATGGAGACTTCAAGCAGTAAGGATGATTTTGTTGTCCCCTGTCTTCTTAAAAAGAGAAAAAGAAAGAGGAAATATTGGGTCCATCCAATTATGAGGTAGCGTAGAGAGGAAGGAGATTTCCGCCTCCTTTTTAAAGAGCTGCGGGATTATCCCGGGTGATTCAAAGTTTACTTCAGGATGTCAGTAAACTTTGATGCTTTTTACTGGAGCCATATATTAAAAAGAAGACCACCAATTTCTATGAACTCGGTGTACAAGGACCTTTACAGTGCTTTGTGCTGCGACACGAAGTGGATGAACTTGAGAGGCAATTGTTGATTTTGGCGTTCGCTTGTTTGGTGGCTCTGAACTGTCAAAACACCTCTCAAAATGCTTGCTACGGATGCGAAAAACGCAGAAAATCGAGCCCGATCTGAATTTTTTTTATGATGGACGAAAGTTTCGGAGGCAGTGCGTAAACGTGATTGACACAACATGAAGTCGTATTTATTTTTTAACGTGCGAAAATTTCGGACGAAAATTTCAGACTCAGTGTGCAATGACCTTAAAGCTGAATTGAATTTATTCATTGTCAAACTATTTATTCCTAATTTACTAAATATTTTGTGGAATAAAGAGACAGTTCATCGCATCCTTAAATTAAAGTAACTGTATGTAGTTTTTGTATATTTGCGACTTTGGAGCCCCCTACAGTTAAGTGAGTAGAATTCACTGTCATAATTATGGTGCTGTACACGTGCATTTGTTGCTGCCATAAAGCAATCCTTTTCACAGAAATTTCGTACCCCTTCACCAAATTTACATACTTCCGGAACAGACGTCTGGAGGGAGCGAAGGAAAGAAACAGAAGCCATTCGTTATATTAGAAGTGAGAGTACCATCAGAATGACTTTGAAACTGATACTTCAAGATAAAAAAAAAAAACTTACATACAGTTGTTTGAAATGGTGTGGTATATCATAGGTATCGGCTTTATATCGAAAGTAAAAAAAGACAAAAATAAGAATTTGTTTATTATTTTTTGTATATTTTAATGTAATGTGTGGGAAGCAGGAAACAGGAGACAGGAAACTGTTGCCATTCTAAAGATATCTCATTTGCGGTCTTTTCTGATGGACGTACAAGGAATGTATGATGTCTGTTTGAACATCTCCGTCCTCCATTACTCTCTATGTGTGAACGATACTCAGACTGTCTCAGGGAATGACATACTGTCATGTCACATTTCATGCTCTGTTAGAGCCGCTGCCAGCATCTTTGAGGAGGAGCGAGAGCCATGATTGAGATCAGATATATAACGAGATACTGTAGGCTGTCAGGATTCTGTCTGTATGCGTGCTGCCATGCCGTTTTATTATTGAATTCAGGCCTAACACACCTTTGTGGATTGAAATGTGAGAAAAGTAATATAAACTACATTACACTGCCGTTTAGAAAGCCAAGATGTGCATTTAAATTGAATTACGGTTATATTTCTTGCTTGCCACTGGTTTGATTGACGTTGCTGATTTATGCACAGGAAACTTTTAAGTATATAATCACATTAGCATCCAAATGAAACTGTATTGCAGCTTCTCACAATGAGGAATTTGGTCAATTTTCATCACAGCTCCTCAATTATTCATTTTCAATGTTTCAGATTGCATTTGATCTTGTTTTTCAGAGCAGCTCACTTTTTAACTTCGAGAGGCATGTCTGAGCTCTGAGCTATCAACTATGGGAGGGAAAAAAAATTAATGTATCCCATTTAGCGGAAGGCAAAATTCGCTGGCATCCGCTGCATAGAGAGACAGGTTGAATGGCATCTTTTAACATTAACTCAGCAGGCCTAAGAAATTATGTCTATAGGTGCGCTCAAACGCTTCTTCAGCAAATGTTTTCTGAGTCATCCATTCAACTTTATTTCATTAAAAAATGCAGACAGATATTTTAAGCGAAAGAAGGTAACTGGGTTCATGCAGGGATCTTCACTGACCCTAGAAGCAAACTTCACTAATTTTCACACATTTTATTGTCATTTCACACTGAATTATTTGTGTGCAACCAGAGTATCAAGTGTTGGTCCTCACACACACACACACACACACACACACACACGGCTGTGCATATTTGTGTGAAGTTGCGTAACCCTGTTTTGCCACTCGAGCAGATATTTTCCCGCTCTGCTGTGTGTTCCTGTCCTCAATTTAATGATAGAGGGAAAGCGTTTGGATCAATTTCATTTAATGCTTTTGCCACAGATATTTCTTAAAGCAACAGTGCTTCACTTTTTCGTCACCTCGTACCCCCAGGGCTTTTTCCGCTGAATTATTCAATCAGTGAGCAGGGAAGCGTGGGTAGCAATAAGTCGTTAAAAAAAGACGCCCACGCTCCTCTATGTTTTCTACCTGAATGAGTGCTTCAATTTCTGTGTTAGGACTCACTCCGGCAAATGGACCGTTTCTTCTGACTGAACTGACCCTGTACCACCCTTCTGCAGATCCTTACAGCTAGTACACTTCACTGACCATCGGGCACAGCCTCCTCACTCCCTGCAGAACTGCAGACAAAGCACTTTCGATTAAAGTGAAGCGCAACGCCCAATGAAACCTTTTGAATTTGGCCACAGTAGTGGAGAAAGTCTCTAAAAGTATGTTGCAGTGCTCGAAAATGGATCCACAAAGTTTACTCTGAGAGGAGGACTTGTTTAAAGGAGTAGTTCTCCTAAAAGCCTGTTATTTTGTCTGCGGACCATAAAGAGAAAATGAATGAGGAATGACATCAAGGCATAATGTAATCCTGGCACAAAGCGTCCATTTTCCATACCATTTTCCATTTTTGACACCAAACAGACCATTACTTGACCGCTTCTATTTACATACATACAATTATTTTATTTTACTTTTTTATTTTTATTTTTATTTAATTAAATTTTATTTATTTATTTATTTATTTAGAGAGGAAAACAAGTCATATTAGTTCAACTACCATGCAGGAATTAAAAAAAATGTCTCTGTAAAAAAAATGTACTGATGTCTCTATAAAATAGTTTTTTCCCCTGAATATTTAACCATTGACTGTAGCCAGTCAGCATTACAGTATAATTTAGATCTATAAATTTGAACATTTATTAGACTTAACTTCTAATTTAAGTGAACTTAAACAATCATCACATGAATCTATTATAATAAATTACATATTTAGCTACTTGTGCCCTTCAACAGAAATATACAGAAAATGAATACTTACCAAACACTAAATTCTAAATTAAATATAGATGAACCCCTTAAAGCTATACAAGTTATAGATTTTCTTCTTTTTTTCTTTGGTTCTTGGATTAATAGACATCACAGCAGCTGGTTATTAGCTTATTTGCCTGCTATAGCTTTAAAAGCTGCTGCAGATCATCTGATCATCTGAACATGATACAGATCTGACATACAACTCTCTTTACCTTTTCTGAAAAAAATTAATCGCATGCGTTAACGCGCTAATTTTGACACCACTAATATATATATAGAGAGAGAGAGAGAGAGAGCACAGCATAAATGAGTACACTCCCTCTAAAACTTAACAAATTCAGCAATTACTCTTTACTTAGGTGACATGTTAGGGTTCTTTAGAGATACAATGTTCCAACAAGCCTGCTTGATCAATTACCAAAGAAGAATGTCAAAATTATTCAGCAAAATAAGATTTTCTTATCAAAGTGATAAAATGTTGTGTTGCAAAAATGAGTACGCCCTCCTGAAAGTTATTAAATAAAACTAAAAAAAAAAAAAAGTGTATAGGTTTAAGGCTATTTTTGATCATCAGGTAAGTATACCAAAACTTTTAAAGACATGTAATTTCCTGTCAATTAAAAGTGTTATATAGCCCACTGAATCATACTTAATGCTGGCAGCATTTGGGAGAGAACTGGGAGAGAACTTGGGAGAGAACTGCCAGGTGACTTATTTCTTAGCATAAAAGAAGACACTGGTACAAGAGGAATACCAAATTATTGTTTTAAGTGTGAAAATATAGCAGAAGTAGCACTGACATTCAAAAACAATGGACTTGTGACAAGGCTTCAGAAATAATCAGGTCTTCACTTTAAGTTTTCATTTAGTGCTGAGTGAATTTTTGCTAGATAAAGAGCAGGAGAAATAACATGCAAGTGTCTCAGAGCCGGCAAAAGCTATGAAAAGGAGGTATGACGCAGCCTGCAGAAGTGACATGCATGGTTGTTGTCACCACTAGAATTACCTACTGTAGCCGAAGCAAAATAAACTCATTTAACCTCTTCCAAGGCCCATATTTACAAAATAGAGATTTCTGGGAATCCATACTCTGGTCTCAAAGAGACCAAGTCAATCATTTCGGATCCAAAAGCATCCAAAATGTTCTGGTGTTGCTAGAGGAGGAGTACAGTGAGAAGTTCTTGGTGCCCACAGTGTAAAGCTCTTATATAGGGATGAATGAGGGCTGAAGGTGAGAGGGAGTTGTGCTTTATCAATGCTGTCATGAATTCACACACCACTGTGTGATGTAATATAAAAACTTTTAACAGAAGATGCTACCCTCCCCTCATTCCCTGCATTATTGGGCATTTTTTCAGCATGACAATGAAGATATTCATTCCCCCAAGGTTAAAATCCTTCAGTGGACATGTATTTCACTCAGTCTTAATGCTCTTGAGCAGCTGTGGGGGATTCTGTAGAGACGAGCTGAGCAAAACTCCCCATTAAAGACCAGAGCATTTAAGAAGGTCGTCCTCCAGGAGTTAAACAGGACAGATGTGAAAATTTGTCATGAAATTGTACACTCAGTGCCAAGAAGGGTCAGAGCAGTATACTTAAAGTTCTGGAGGACATACTAAGTACTAGAATATTATACATTTGCTGAATTAAATCTAGGATGTACTCATTTCTGCAATCCTTCATTTAAACAAAATTGGTATATGTTTAATATATTTCAATTTTGCCATCTTTCCATGAATTATATTAGTGCTCATTAAGAAAATACATCTTTTATATTTATTCAGAGAGGGTGTACTCATTTATGCTGTGCACTGTATATTCATGATATTTGTTAAAAAATTAATTTAAATTAATATGCTTATTAAGCAACATTAAAGACATTTATAATGTAATAGACGTTTTCGGTAACACTTTACTTAAAGCCTTTATGTATAATGCATTATAAAAGTAGTTATAATACATTAATTATGCCTTGTAATGCATCTTATTGTACAATCTCATGAATAATTGCAACCACAGTTAATACATTATAACGCAGGCCTCGCAAAATTTCAAAATCCCTGGTAGCCCTTCGGGCAGGTACTCTTCAAATTTTGGTAGCCCGAAAATTAATTTAACTAGCCCAAATAAAAAAGACCACTTTTTTAATATAGGAAATAAGATAGGAGTTGAAATATCAATTAAAAACATTCAATAAACAAATATCAACAAAGATCAAGGAAGGAATTTTATTTCACTTACAGGGTATCTGCAGATGTTTTAAAAATCAATTTAAGGCAATTTATGACCCTTTTTAAGAGCTGCACGATTAAAATTAACACCGTATGAGTGGGATTGGACAATGTCTATGGTAACATATTAAGCCATAAAATGACATGATTTACAAAAACAAAAAATCTTTTAAAATGGCATTTCAGCCTTTGAACCATTTTAAGAAGAGGGATGAGTCAAACATATAAATTATTATATTAATTTAAAACACAAATATTACAGTTTTTTTGAAGTCACATTAACTTTATTCACATTTACAACTGTGTGTTTGCTGCATAAAACATGGGTCGATATTTGCATTGATCTGAACATAAACAGCAGAAAGGCTTATTGGAAATGCAAATTCATTCTTTGCCAGGAGGTGGCGCTTTAGGAGCGGCTGAAAATTCTGCTTTATCAGGCATTTTGGCCAGATTAAATGAAAATGCCAACAACACGTTTCTGAGGACAGCCGGTTCCCTTCAAAGATACTTTCACAAAGGCATCCGCGCCGCGTTTTGACTTTGAAAAGAGATTTTAAGGACCCGCGGGAGCCCTATTTAAGATAGCCCGTCGGGCAGGGCGGTAATATGTTTTGGTAGCCCGACTGGAAAACACAATAGCCCCGGGACGTCGGGCTAGCGATTTTGCGAGCCCTGTAACGCTTATAAATTCATTGTTACACTATACTTTTTAAATTTTGTTATAATTATTTATGACAAGATATAATGTATTACAATGCACATTATGAATTATTATAATGCATTACAGCCCAACCCTTTATAATGCATTATATATAAAGGTTTTAAGTAAAGTGTTACCAAGTGTTCTGTTTCAGAATCAGTACCTTCTGTTCATCAAAGAATCATAAAAAATTTAATGTGGTTTCCTCAAAAATATGAAGCAGCACAGGTGTTTTTAACAGTGATAATATGTTAATAATATTTCTTGAACACAGAATCAGCATATTAGTAATTGCTGCTGTAAATTCAGCTTTGCCATCACAAGAATAAATTTTGAAATATATCAAAATAGAAAAGTTATTTTAAATTGTAATAATATTTTACAATATTTCACAATATTATTTTGATCAGGAGACTTCTTTCAAAACTGTGAAAAATTCTTCACCCCATCCCTAAACTGTTGAATATAAAAATGTATTCTCTTCTTTTCAGGGTTTTATTTCCATGCTAGCCTGTTTACTCATCGTTTGTAGGTCAGGTTGGATTAAAGCATCAGCTAAATTTATGTATTTTTTTTAACATGGTTACACCACATGACATTTTTAATTTCATTAAAAGTCATTTAATTTAAACTTTTGTTGAAATGGTGTAAGAGCTTTTCAGAATTATATAAAAACATGAATTGAAAGAGTATGTTTGGTAACACTTTAGTATAGGGACCAATTCTCACTATTAACTAGTTGCTTATTAGCATGCCTATTATTAATATATTGGCTGTTTATTAGTACCTATAAAGCACACATTCTGCACGACAATATTTTACATCCCTAATCCTAAAACTTAACAACTATCTTATTAACTATTAATAAGCAGCAAATTAGGTGTTTATTGAGGCAAAAGTCATAGTTACTGGTTGTTAATAGCAAGAATTGGACCTTAAAATAAAGTGTGTGACTGTATGTTTCTAAAAATTTACAATTTTCTTTATGATGGATGTGATTATGTATAATTAATGCATGTAACGTGGGGTTTGGGTTTTGTTTCTTGTTCATTGTTTTCATGTCTTTTATTTTGATATTTTGCCTAGTTTCATGTTCCTGTCATGTGCTTTCCTACCCTGTCTGTACCTTGTACCCTGCCTACCCTTCTTGTTCATTGTAGGTGCGTTCGACTTGAAGCCCGGCTACAGACGGCAGTCAGCGAGAGTAGCCGCTTGAAGTCGGGGGCAGAGTTGTCAAGCCGGACACTTTCTGCTCCCGTTAGTGACGCTCACGCAGTTTTTGTATACTCTATCACAGATGAAGTGAATAAAATTCAATATTTGTCAAATACACAGACGTTTCAGAAACGTTTTCATGAGCAACAGAAACACTTTTTATATACTGCTTTATACAGCACCATCTGTTCAAGAATAAAGTTCAACATTATCATAAACTATTTAAATATTAATAAAGTGGGGGTACATATGCTTTTGTCAGTGTTTTTGATAAACGTGACCCAATATAACATTTCAACTACAGTAAAAAATCCTTTACTGTTTTAAACACAGATTTGTGGCAATTATTGGAATTGAAAATGTTAGAATAAACCCGAAACTCACATGATCGTTGTCATGTGGTGAGTTTGGCCAATCGTGAAACAGCTGTCGTCATCAGAGCTCCCGTAGCCGCTCTGAAGAAACTGCGCCGGCTGAGTCAGCCAGCTGATCTCGAAACGCTCTCGCGTCACTTTGATGCCACACGTGACGTGGCGTCTGTGCCGTCTCAAGTCGGACAAAATTTCTAACCGGCACGCACTGCTTCAAGACAGAATTTGATCGATCTGCGCAGCACTGCGTTAAGTCGAACGCACCTTGTGTCATGTTCTGATTATTTGTCCTAGTCATGTGTCTTGTTTCTCATCTGTTGGTTCTTGTCATGTGACCGTCATTGTTTGATATAAATAGCCATCATGTTGCCTTTGCTCTTGCACTAGCTTTAAACTGTGTAACCTGCTGTTGGTGAGTTGTGTTTCTGTTAATGCCAAGTCTGGTCAAGTCTGTTTATGCCATGCCAAGTCAAGTCTGTTTCAAGTCAAGTCTTCGTTTGTTTGTACTTTGGGATTACCTTTAAATAAGATGCACATGGGTTCATATCAACTTGCCTTCAGTGGACTGTCCATTACAACGCAAATAGCAACTTAAATTATGCTAAATTATCCTCACACAAAGCTATTATATGGCTTCAGAAGACTTGGAAGAAAGTCCTTTATGGTACTTTTTTTGAGTCGGACAGATGTCATTGTATGGACAAATAGCTGCATGAAAATTCCTCAGCTTCTCCTTGTGTCCCACAGCATAAGGTTTGGTTGAGGGTGAGTGAATTTGGGTGAACTGTCCCTTTAAAAGAGTTTGTCAGACAGCAAACTTATGCTTGATGGCAGTGTGCAGCCATGCATTGTGCACCTCCTACTGATACTTCTCCAAGACAGTAGAAATGATTTATTACACAGCAACTGCAAATGCAAGAGGATTCGAGGCAGTTAAGGACGCCGGCACAACAAGGCCATGTAGTGCTGTGAGTTTGAGAAAACACTGGAAGAGTCTCAAGAGGCGCATTGATGTAGTTGAAGTAGGTCAAATGTCAGCATATACACTCATGTCGGCTCCGCATTTATTGACCAATGAGCACTTGCCATTGATACGACGAGCGGACTAAATGGGCACAACAGATATTAAATCCGTCCCTGGTAACCAAGCACATTCCCCTCCGCCTTGTGAAGTGAGAAAGATATTTTCAGTTAGTGAGTTTTTGGTTGCTAAGTGACAACTTGCTAAAGTGTTTGCAGGTAGAGAGACTCTCTCAAATCGAAAACTCACAGCAGGACCGGCAGTGCTGGAGTTACAAGCTGATTCATTCCTTTTATTCCTCTGTTGCTGTACTGTGGACTCTATCTGATCTATAAGAGGTGGCGGAGTTGACCTTCTCTCGCATTTCTATTAACTTCCTTTCCTCACTATAGAGGAATCAGTCTGTTGCCCGGCTGAGATGTTTTTACACATTTTCAATGTGGATGTTGGCAGTGTATACTGTGTCCAAGAATGCTTTGGGGTTTTTATTTCCTGTGAAAAGTTGTTTGTTCGCTTCAGTTAAGTCACATGTAAATGGATGGTGAGCTGTAAGTCGACTGTTGGTTCCCCGTCCATCTTTACCCAAGTGGTATACAGACCAGGAAAAATATGTTTTTAACTATTTTTGTGTGGTGTAAATGTATTTACACTTGACTCACAATGACAGGGTACAGTGTATTATGGATGTTTGCTTTGAATAGAGGCATTGCTGTCTGTATAATCATCCTCCCTCTGCAGAAGAAGCCACAAGCTGAAAATATAGTTGTGACGAGACACTTTTCAAAAGAATGGAACAGAATGAAGTGTATTATCAAATGCTGATTCTCATGCACAGCTGGCAGAAAACAAGACGTTGTGATTGACAATGGGAAAAGTTTGTAGATCGACAGATTAGATTTTTTTTTAAATGACAAAAATAAATCGGTGGTATTTTAGTATCTTTGAGATACTATTAGAGTTTTTATGATTTTGAATTAGTTTTAATGTTTTCTGTTTTCATTTTAAATTTCAACATTATTAACATTTATAATTTTGTTTGCATTTTTGTCATTTGTGTATATATATATATATATATATATATATATATATATATAAATACAAA